>JZKD02S1644033.1:59344-70845 GCA_000966675.3 Picea glauca
ACTTTCTCTTTAAGGTCTTCTTATTGTTTTTTTCTTTTTTTTATCCAGAGAAAAACTCTTGATAATTAAAACATAATTTTTATATTCCCCTGGTTATAGATTAGGTGGCGATATTCTTACATGTGAGACTTATGTCATACTAAGTGATTTTTCTTTGAAAAATTAAATAGGTCAGAAGCTCATACCTTAGATTTACTCTTATATTTTCAGCCAAACAAACTATTAGTTTATCACCTGTTTCAAGAGAAATTCAATGCGAGTATTAGTTTCAGTTATAGATTATCTCTCAGTTGTCAACCGGTATCCTACAATTAAATGAACATGAGAACTGTCAGGAACTCTTGTATATTAGAACCCTACTTGTTACTCATTTCATATTTTTATTTTATTTTTTATTTTTTTTATGAAATCAACTAACATGTTTCTATTTACAGTGAAAATAAAAACTTTCCGAAGAAACTGAAATTGTAAACAAAAATTGTGAAAACCAAACCGATATGTACAATGAGATTTTGGAATTGTATCACTGCATGAAATGCTTGAGGTAATGCCCATTGATAGGGGAGTTAAGAGTCTTTCCGTCAAGATTTTCTAACAAAAATGCATTCTTTCCTTCAGAAGCTATAAATTTGTATGGTTCACACCAGATCTGGTCAAACTTACTATGCTTCCCCACATCTTCTTTGTTGGACTCCCACTTTAAAACCAAGTCACCAGAGAGAAATTCCCTATCTTTAGCTTTCTGGTCAAACAGAGCTTTCATGTTGTCTTTATATTTCTATAATTTCTCATCTACTTCAGCCCTATTTTGTTGAACTTCAATCAAGTGATTTATTCTTCTGGTGATGTCATTCGGCTCTTCTTTTGAGTCTCTCCAGAGTTTCATTCCAAGCAACGCAATATTTATGGGTAGAAAAATGTCAGTACCGTACACCATCTGAAATGAGGACATTATGATTGATCTTTTAGTGCCTATTATATTAGCCCATAAAGCATATTTCAAATGTACATGCCAAGCTTTCTTGTTTTCGGTCAGCACTTTTTTAATTATGGTTATCAAACTCTTGTTCGAGGACTTGACTAATCCATTTCCATGCGGATAGTAGGCCATAGAATTTCCTAGTACAATGTTTTACTTTTGACAAAAACTTATCATGGCCGTGGATTTGAAAGCTTAAGCATTATTAGTAACTATCTTTTGGGGACAGCCAAATCTTGATAAAATGTTTTCTTCCAAGAAACTGATTACCACTACGTTTGTTGTGTTTCGTGTAGGAATGGCTTCTACCCATTTAGTAAAATAGTCGGTAGCAGTCAGAATCCACTTATGTTGTGCACTTGAATGTGGATGTATTTCATCGATGAAATCCAAACCCCATTGTTGAAATGGAGCTTTCATTTTAACTTGAACCAAAGGTAGTGCAAGAATCTTTTGCTTGCCTGCAAATAATTGGCAGGGGTTACACGCTCTGACTTTAGCGTTCACGTCAGTGAATAATTTCGGCCAATAATATCCTTCTCTTAAGATTTTGTAGGTCCTTTCTCTCCATGTGTGATGTCCTCCACACACTCCTTCGTGAAACTCATTTATAACTTTCTCTGTTTTAGATTCTACTAAACAGCTTAGTAAAAAGAACAGAGAATCCTTCCAATATAATTGGCTATCCATGATACAATATTTTACTACGTGTAACGTCAGCGTTCTAGATTTGGAAGAAGTCGTATCACTTGGCCATTGTAGAGTTAGAAGGTAAGATACTATGTCTTTATACCAAGTTGAAGAAGAGAACTTCTCCTGGAATTGAATTGTAGGTATTTTATCATCAAATTCTTTTATATCTGGAATTTCTTTGTTATCTTGCAAATGATTTATTCCAAGTGCTCTGAAATTAGATTCAGCTAGTAGATTAGCCAAACCCTGTCCTTTGACGAGCTTTGTGGGCTTCACCTCTAGATCAAATTCTTGAATTTTAGCAAGCCATCGGCCCCTCCTTTCGTCGCTATCGAGTTGAACCAATATATCTTTAACAGAACCGATGGGTACATATGCAATTATCTTAGAATGTAGTACATAGGTCCTGAAAGATTTTAGGGCCTTCACCATTGCATATGCTTGTTTTTCAAGTATATTGTATCTCAACTCTGCATCTCTAAGGCTTTTATTGAAGAATTTTATTGGTTGTTTGAACCCTTCTTCGTTCTTCTGTAGAAGTATTGTCGCTATTGTATGTTCAGATGTGAATGAGAAAATCAAGAATTATTTCATATAATCTAGGTGTGTCAGTACCAGTGCTTCACCTATAACCCTCTTGAGACATTTGAACGACGCTTTGGCTTCAGTTTTCCACTTGACCTCGCTGTCCTATTTGAGCATATCTGTAATCAATTTTACAATTTCAACGAAGTTTGGGATGAATCTTCTTAAAAAAATATTTTTTCTTAAAAATGATTGTATTTCCTTTCTATTCTTAGGAATATTTATAGTATCTATAGCGTCAACTCTTTTCGGATCAATTTTAATTCCATCCTTAGATACTATGTGGCCCAAGAATTTACCTTCCTGCATTGCAAAATGATATTTCTTGGGATTCAAAGACAAACTGAATTTTCGACATTTTTCAAACATTTGCTTGAGGTGTACTAGGTGCTCTGCATTAGATTTAGAAAACACAGTTAGATCATCAAGATAAATGAAAACAAACTTATCTCTTTCACCAATAAAGGTGATGTCCATATCTCATTGGAAAGTGGCTCTTGTGTTCATCAAACCAAAAGGCATTTTACCATACATAAAGGTACCCCATGGGGTGGTGAACGTGATTTTCTCTTTATCATCCTCATGTACTGCAATTTGATTGTAGCTGAAAAACCATCAATCATGGACATTCTATTTTCTCTAACCACTTTTTCCAATACGTGATCCATTTTAGGTAATGGATAATTATCTTTGAGAGATGATTTGTTTAAATTTATGAAATCAATGCACAGTCTAATTTCACCATTTTTCTTCCTGACCGGAACTAAATTAGCTACCCATTCGGGGTATCTGAGTGGGACAATGATCTTGGAATCTAGGAGTTTTTTAACCTCTTTCGCTATCACAAGAAATAATATAGGATTTATCTATCTGAGCTTCTACTTGAAAGGTTTAACATCTTGCTTTAGAGGAATTTTTTGTTCGATTACGGTGGTATCATAACTTCTTAATTCATCATAGGACCAGGCAAAGACGTCCTTGTACTTCTTGAGAATATTAGCATATTTGATTTTTATTTCAGGGGGAAGGTATTTAGATATTTTAACCAGCCTCAGAGTTTCATTGGTGCCTATATCACAGTCTTCAACCTCTTCAGGCTGAGGTTGTAAAGTAGACTTCAAGGGAATATCGTCATGATCAAATAATCTCTCCAAGGGAATCAAAACTTTAGGGATCTAATTATTTTTTAGTATCACCATGCGGTGATTAGCGATCTTATCTTGAAACTCCTTAGTATCTTCTCCTTCCTACATAATCCAAGTAGGGTCATTCTGATTTTCTTGGTCAATATTTGTTTCAGTAAAGTCGTCCACCATTTCTAGGAATTGTCTGATTTGCTCATCATCTTCGAAAACCTGCTAGTGTTGTATATTGTTTGGTATTGAGGGTTTATGCCTCATTTCTATATGATACTTAAGTTTGAATACCGTAGGAGGTACAAATGTTGAGGTTGCTTTGGCCAATGAATCTGCCCATTGATTTTATGTTCTAGGGATGTAGTGAACATTAACCGATGAGAAAAAAAAATCAATCAAATCCCAGGCACAATTTTTGCAAGACCTCAACCTTGGGTGTTTAGCCTGGTACTGATGATTAATCTATTTTATAATTAATTCTGCATCACCATAGACTTCCAAGTTTTTAATTTTCAACTTTCTGGCAGCCTCTAATCCTAAGACTAGAGCTTCATACTCGCATACATTATTGGTGCAATCAATTTCCCACTGTAACCTATAAGAGAAAGGGATAATAAAATCATCTTTAGATGCCACAAACAACACTCCAGCTCCTGCCCCTTCACATGATGAAGCACCATCGAAATACATTTTCCAAACTCCAGTACTATTTACATCTTTATTTGTCTTTTCTATTTTTTCTTTTTCTATACCATTTTCTTTTGTACATTCATCTAAATCATCATTAATTGATAAAATACATTTTCCTAAATCCTGATCTGTGACATAAACAGGGTAATTATTTGGATTCAATGGATCACTTACTGTAAATGCCAGCCTTGTTTCTCTATATAGGCGGGTGAATTGTCCGTCAAAGATCGGGATTGTAGCGTATGTCATGTCGAGTTGGAGGGATCCTCCAAGTTTGGCACCCTAGGACATGGATAACAGCATGCTATACTTTGGAGGTATATTAGAAACAACCACATCCATCAGAACACTTTTTACAGGAATCTGCACAAGATTAACCACTAAATCTTTAATCATACCCAAACATTTAACTTTTCTCAAATCAAAGGAATACAAATCTCTGTATGGTTGAGTAATTTCGAGACCAAGCCTATCCATAATATATTTGGGCATCACATTGTGGGAAGCTCCAGTATCCAACATGAAATTATGGAGAAGATGATCATGCACAATTAGCATAATGTAGAAAGGAGGGACAGTATCTCTGGCACCTTCAAAATGTGGACCAAAAATTATATTTGGTTTATCATATTCTAAATTTATAACGTTGGCTTGACTTTCAATATCCAAAAATTTTATCATTTGGCAATTTTCTTTCTGTATGTAGGGTTTGTTTCCAGTTCAACCAAAGGTACAGGGATCTTGATCTTATTAATCTCATTCTCTATACTGAAATTTCTCGTTGTCTTATCGACTTCTCTGGTTTGGGTTTCTATCTCCCGTTTTTTTTTTTTTTAGTTTTTGTTTCTTTTGGTTCAACTATTTTTGTCTCGACAGTCTGTGTTTCAACTGCTTTTGTTATGGCAGTCTATGTTTCATTTGTTGTTTGAGTTGTTTCATTCACTCTACTTTTCAACAAGATTTTCTTTGGTTGGGCAATTGTGATATTTCTATCTCTTGGCCTTAGATTATAATTCTGCTGGAGCTCGACCATTATATTATCAACAATTCCTTGATAAGAAGAATCTTCTGTAATATTTATTCTCTCATCGTTATTAGACCAATATTCTGTGTTTAGAGACTTTTCATAATCTTTTCTCGTCAAATAAGGTTCTTGACAATCATCGTCGAAATTATTCATATCTTCCTCTAACTCCTCAAAGTTTCACATGTCCACTCCTATAAAATTTTCATTCTTAAAGGGGGCCTAAATCTTTTGATCATCATTCTTGGTTTGTCTTTATGGAATTTGAGGGTTAGGATTTCTTATGAAATATTTTATAGGGAATTGATCATTCTTAGATTGGTCCAATTCCATTTTTGAGATTTTATTTGACAATTCTTTGATTATTTTTGCCATGTCATCCATCTTATCTTCTGAGGACCTCCCAGATCTGGAGGGTTCTTCTTGTTCTTTGTATCATCTGATTTCTTTATTTCCCATTTCAAATTTAGATTTTAACTTCCCCGATGCCATCATATTTGACTCAATTTCTACAGCATCATCCTGCATTTTAGTGAGGTCGACGGATCTCCTTTCCCTCAACAATAGAGACAAATCAGGCTCAAAATCCCCAACAAAAGTTACATTTTTTGTAGGTTGGGAGGGTTTAACCTCAGCTAGGATCTTATTATATAATTTATTAAACCTTTGAGTGAATTCAAGAACTGTTTCTGAATTTTTCTTTCTTAAAGCTCCAAACTCGGTTAGATAATAAAGGTGATCTTTTCTCTCTCCCCAATGTCTAAGAAAGACACTTTCTAACTCATCATATGATCCTATGGAATCTGTCAGTAATCCTCGGAACCAGGTTCTCACCTGTCCTTTGAAATTTTGAACTAGGAGTCTTGAATAAACATCCTCATGCTCAAGGCTAAGGATATCAACGAATTGATCGAAGAAATTAATGTGCTCAGTCGCGATTAAGTCTCCCTCTCCAGTGAAATTTGGCATGTTTTTCATATAGTTTTCGGGTAAATCATGGAGGGGAATTGGGAGGACCAAAGGAGAATACCTAGCAACTACTTTAGCAAAAATTATAGGAGTTGGAGGTGGTCCTTGACCGTCGCCTCCTCCTCCTTCAACACCATGTCCTCCTATAACTCCACCACCACCTTTGGCACCAGCCATTGATAATCTAGGGGATGAAACTTCGAGATTATATCAAAGATTTTCAAAGAGGTGTAGTGACCTTTTTGCTGTGTCTGGATGAAGTGGAAAAGTTTCAGGAAACTGACTGTCAGGAGACAAGAAATCTGAAAATGAGGGAACAGGGAAAGGAGGATTGGTTTCTTCGGATTTACAGGATGTATACACGGGAGAACCAACAGGAGTCGAGTCAGGGTATAAGATATACTCCTCAAAACTTAGAGAGGTTGAAAGCTTGACTTTGGGAACTGGTGAAATGTCAATTGAAGTGGGTACTAAGATGGATTTTTTACCTTTATTGGTAAAGGAGACAGTTGGAACGGTCTCATCTTTATTTCGGGTGAAACCAACTTGGGTTTTAGTGTTTCGGCCTCGATTCTATCAGTAGATGTTTCTCTGAAATGGAGTTTGGTGGGACCTTCTTGCGAAGTTAACTTCTCAAGTAAAACCTTAGTATTAGATTTGGGTTGATAAACCTTACTTGCTAATGTAATAGTCTTTTTAAGGTATGCCCTTGGTTTCAAAAGTCTTTCAGGGTTAGATATGGGTGAAGTCTGCTTATTGTTTGTATTCTTTTTGGTATTCTTTCAACTAAATGCCAGTTTATTAGTTGTGGAGTCACCAAGTGAAAGATAAAAAATTAGCCTTATAATGTATTCAATCTTTGTTCACTATCAAGGAGAGAAACTTACCAATGTTGTTCTCCTAGGGAAAAATAACTTTGTTTCTCCATCCTCGGCAACGGTTCCAAAAAGATGTTGTTCCCGAGTTTATACTTAAGGCTCAAAGAATAATGTCAGGCATCAAGAAAATAGGAAGGTTTTAATTTTTTCTTTTTCTACCTTAGTTATGTGAGAAAAATTCTTTAAATTGAATTAACAATATAACAACTCAGAGGCCTGTTATAACCCTAAATTGCACCAGACATGCATACCTGGCATGAGGCCATCTTACTTGTTATTTTTTCCAAGCCATCATTGAACAACTCTTCTTAAAAACCATTTTTTGAAGGTGTAGGCACCTTGCACCACTACTGCCCATGTACGCACGCTTTTTGCACCATTACAATTCGTGAAAACTCAATAAAAGTGAGAAAAATAAAAAAAAATGTAAAGGGATACAGGATTTTGGGCCGTTACTAATCATTTAACCGCCTATAGTCGGTCACCCAACCGAATACCTAGATTTATTGCCTATAAAAGAAGGTTTTGGGGTCCCATCCCAAAGGATAAGCACGAGAGCAAAGAAAATCTGCCCAATTCAGCATTCCCCCTTTGCCCCAATACTTTGCAAGAACATTGTGAGTTTGAGCTAGAATTCCTTTTTCAACCCTTTTTCCTCCATTGCAAACCCTTTTTGTTTCCCTAGGGAGAAATGAAGAGGAGAAGAATACGTGGAAGCAGTTGGTGCATAATGAAGAGGAGGCCAAGACCGAGTTCAAGGAGCAGTTTTCGGTCTCATATTGTAAGCGACTTTATCAAATTAATATAAAGAAATACTTTTTCCGTCCTGCCAAATGATGTTTTCAATCTTCATGATTTATTTGTGTTTTTGTTATGATATCTAACCCACTAATCCATATATAGAATGCATTCTTGTAGTTTCTTGT
This sequence comes from Picea glauca, assembly GCA_000966675.3. Taxonomy (NCBI): domain Eukaryota; kingdom Viridiplantae; phylum Streptophyta; class Pinopsida; order Pinales; family Pinaceae; genus Picea; species Picea glauca. Next base: position 67,225 of record JZKD02S1644033.1, read on the forward strand.
TTGTCTTTTGGTGAATGCAGGTCAGCCCTAGGAGGAGACTTGTAGTTGGGAAACAACCGATCGCAAAGGGATCAACACTGGACACTGAATTTAAGGTAGGACTACCATATCCCTATACTTTGCTTTTTATGTATGATTGTGGGGTAATGTTGGGATAGTTGTTAAAAGTAGGAGACTTTAGACGGTTAGCTTTGCCTACACTTTAGAACCCGAGTGTAGTCCGTAGGGGGTTTTCACACTACATCAGAATAGGCGACCGTACTGGGGAAGCCTCTAGGGTTTTTTAGGGGATATGTTTGGGTGCTTTAATTGGTTTAACTGCCTTTTTGAGTTTCTGTAAGTTTCTATGTCTTTAAGGGATTCTGGTCTTCAATACCATTACTCCCTACCTGGTTTTCTTGAATGTTAGTATTCATTTTTTTGAGAAGTTATAGAGGTGTACGCGGCCTGTAGTGGGTTTTCACGTGTACATATGCACCCTACCTTTGGACAGCCTACGTACATACGCAGGTTGTTAAAGTGTCAGTAGCATGCCTGTGTTGAGAAAATATTTTTTAAAGAAGAGTCAGTCATCCACTTCCCTGTCAGAAGTCATACTTCTCAGGGGTTTTCTTGATCTAGTCTTAGTCTCTGTTATAGCAGTTTGTAGCCTAGGTTTGACCTCGATATAGCTTTTATTCATCAAAGGGTTCTTGTGTTTTCTTTATTAGGGTTTTTAGATGAGCTTGTGATTTTGTTGTGATCTACCTGTTTGGTATTGTCAGTGACTCCCTACGATCCAATGTGGTCCAGAAGTAATTTCTTCATCTTGTCTTGTCTTCATTTTTCCCTTTTTTTCTTTAGAAGAAAAGAAAAGAATTCATTTTCAAATTTCTTGTTTTGAAGCATAAAATAATAATAAAAAAAGTTTTTCATTTCTTTGTTTTTTAAAAGTAGTTTAGGTTATTTATCAAGGAAAAAGAAAGTTTTCTTAAGTTCTTTATTTGAATACTTGGGACATTAAGTAGCTAGTAGTCGAGCGAAATTTTGTTTTAGGTTTTTCTTTTCAAAGATCTGAGAAAAATAGTTACGAAAAGTTTGGTGAAAGAGTTTTAATTTGGAAAATCCTTATTTGTGAAGAAGAAGTAGTTTGTTTTCAGTTTCATCTGATGCTATCCTCTTTCGTCTCTTAAAGAACATCACTAGTTTCACTTCTTCTCCCTTTGAATTAAGAAAACCACTAAAATTAATGCTTAATTAAAAGTTATTAGACTTTGTGTTTCTAGGGTCCATCAATTTAGCCTAGGATAGAGCCTTGATTTAGGATTGGAGAGGAAAATCTTAAAGGCTACAAAAACAAACATAGGAGTTTGTGCTAGGGAGTGCTTGAAAGTATAGTAACCGTGAAAGTTATCCGGAACCCCCCTCTAACATAGGGGCTAAACATGAGGTCACGTGCGGAAAGGTAGCGGAGATAACCCTTCCAAAGTCGGACCAAGCATAGTGGGGAATGCATATAGCGGGATTATCTTGGGGTTTCGTTGATCGCATTTTCCACGGAGCTTCATGGGTCTTGAATCCATTCGAGGTCCTCAGTTGTCTTCCAGAACACTTTATTTCAATACCCTTGATAGGTTTCGGTATTGATACCCTTCTCATTGTGGTCCACCCGACTGTCGACTGTACCATCCTGGTGATTGTTCGTGAGTTGGAAACCTATTTGCCTTTATCTTAGTGACTTACAGAGGTGACTGTGGGGGTATAGCATGGTACCTAGAATAGACATCAAGCCACGCTTTGCATAGTATACCCTGAGGTTGCTTCTATATTCGAGTTTCACTTGCATCGGTAAGTTTCTCTAGTGTTGGCTGGTGTAACTGTTATTCCAACTAGCTAGTGATCTGCTTGTCTTATCTCATAGGATATTTTCTAGTGTGTGATGTTCTTAATGTTAATATAAGGCCCTAGTGTGTCATTGATCTTCTCGCTCCATGGAGGATCAGGAGCTCTTCCATTTGTGAAGGCTTCCTGGCCTGCCATCCGCTAATCTGGACCCACCCCCACCACCACTAAGCCGAAGACTATACCAACAAGGGTCTTTTGAGGTGATCGGACCACATGAAATTGTGCCTGAACCACCTCTGAGAGGAGAACATTTGATTTTGGAGGAATCAACCATTTATGACCTTAGAGCGGAAGCTCTTGGTCCGTATAACCCTCCAATCACCGATCTATTGGTGCCCATCATCGTATAGGTTCACCCTTACAAGTGTCAGGTAGTTTCACAAGCAACAATGGAGACAAATGTTTCTACTTCTTCAAGGAATCCTCATACTCCCTCTATTGTTGTCACTTCAGGGGGTTGTCTACCTCCAAACCAACCATCGTCAGTCTGGACCACTATGGTCTCGACAGCCTCTACCTCAAGAAATGTTCTAATTTCGTCTATGGCGACAATCACTGCTCGTTTCAACCAGAGTGTGATAGGCCCTTTGTTCTCATACAGTATGCTTGGATTCGATACAAACTTTGTCCTTTCCTACTCCACTTTATAGACTTTAGGTCTGGGGGAAGCGAGCTCGAACGGACCTCTGCAAGATCCATGGGGGGAATTTCAGCTCCCTATAATTCTTTCCCTTACGGAGGGGGTCATATACCTCCTTCGTCCCCTTCGCTCGGTGGTGCTCACTAGCACTCCGCCAGTCCAAACGTAAACTATAGTTCGCTTGGAGTGGGTAGTCAAGGACTTCCTTATTATAGCATGTCGGTATGTTTGACATCTTTCTCTTTGTTTGACGCATTTGGTAACAATTAATTCTCGTCATTTTTCATCTCAGTCAGGGGAAACCCTAGTTATGGATAACAAAATCCTATGCGGGGTACTATTCCTACACAGGGGGGAAACTTAGGAATTCCTTCCCCACAAGGATATTGGAATCTGTGTCAAGGATCATTCCCCTCATTAGGGATGTTGACCAGGGGCAACCCCTTCCATAGCCAATGGAACCCCTAGCAAGGCTCAGGACCTATGCCCGTCGGATCGACAGGGGGAAACCCTTCCTAAAATCATTGGAATACAACGCAAGCCCAACCTTCTATGTCCTATTACGAGAGTCAACCGATGAAATCTCAAAAAGCATAGAACCCATACGCTGGTCACGACCATGGTTATTACCAGAACCCTGGCCAGCAACCTAACTTTTCCTGGCAACCTGGTGCCAGCCAAACTCCAGGCTCCTTTTTCCTTTTTATAATCAATAACCCAAATTACCGTTTCTGGCAACTTTGCACTTGCTAGACTTGACAATTTTATTAAACGACCCCAAATTTCATGATCCATGTTGGTCTCCTATGCCAATCAAGTTTCCTTCAGACATCCCAAATTTCGAAGCTAAGCCTAATGAAGATCCAGATGATCATGTGACTACCTTCCATCTGTGGTGCTCGTCCAACTCATTGAGAAACGACTCCATCCATTTGTGTTTGTTTAAATGCACTCTCATCGAGAGTGCTGCGAAATGGTACATCAAGCTCGATTGCTCAAGATATTCTACCTTTGGTGAATTGGCAATGGTTTTCTTAAACCATTTTCAATTACCCATGAGATATGACATCGGCACCGAATTGCTGGCCAACTTTGAG
>JZKD02S1644033.1:84027-96589 GCA_000966675.3 Picea glauca
AAAATAGTAAATTGCCAAAATTGTTAGAAAACTGTTTTGAGCCAGTTGGAAAAGGTGGGTGGCCACCGATATCCATATGGATCAGAGGTTGCATCAATGGTGGGAGATCCTCGATATTTACCATAGGGACTATACGAGTGAGTGCGGTGAGGTTCCGCTCCACCCATCTCAATACTTTCTCAATCTCTCCGGCTGGAGGTCCCCCTGTTGTTGTTCTTGGTCCTGCGGTTGCGGCTGGTCCTGCCTTTGGTTGAGGATGCCGCCTGGTACTCAAGAAGTCTTCTAGATGCACTGGTCCCACATTTTTACATAACAGATACATAGTTGTCATATACTCTGGTACACATAAAAAAAATGATATATATAATAATAAATAAAAATTAAATAACAATTAAAAAAAACAAACATACCTATCTCTCCTCATTCTGCTCCGAGAGCTACGGGCATGTTAGGATCCTTGGGGAAGTTGATCTCAGCATAGGGGTAGTCCTCTATAGTCGGGATTTTCCGATACCACCAGTCAAAGAAAGCATCGTTGAAGCCCTCAACGGCCCTCCCTCCCCCATGTCGCGGCATCAACGTCGCCCATATGCATAATTATGGGAGAGAGGCCATGTTCCCTCATATCATCTCTTGTGGACTAAGACTGGGTACCCTCTCTAAGAAAAAGGAACAGAGAATAGTCTTGAACCCAAAGTTTTTGTTCTCCCGCATCTAACACTCTGTCAGTTGTCTCTTCATGCAATCTGGCATGGTTGTACTCCAGTCAAAAATCTGTGCATGTAAACACTGCACTGCACAATGCATGTGCACTCAGGAGGCCTGATGTAAAGTTGTGGATATAGTAATCTTTCCAATGAGTAGAACTATCACTTTCATTGATAGATTGTTTATCTTGTTTATCGTCACCTGAGAACCTACTTTCTCAGTACCAACCTAGCAACGGATTCCAATCAACTCCTCAATGTTGTGAGGCTCGGAGGGAAAAGTATGTAAGTTGACAGGATCACCTCTCCTTGAGAGACCCATCAAGAATTAAATGTCTTCAATCGTTGGAGTCAACGACTTCCCCTCGATCATAAATACCTCAGCGTTAGGATGCCAGTAATCTACCAAGGCGTTCAACAACCTGGGTTATGCCCTCATAAATGGACACTAGAAGAATTTCAACAACCCACATTGTGCTAATATAGTGATAGTAGAAGGGTCTTGTGAGACCAAAAAATAAATGTCTTCATGTTCCCTTTCTCTCTAATGAACATACATCCTGCAAATTGACAAGTTCATGGAGGATTAAATCTTGCATTTTTTTATTTTTTTCCACATATTGGAGGGTGTACGGAGGCTGTATTGGACACAGTTGTGTATGCACATAGGCAGATTATTTTCTGCATGCGGGCATATGCATGTTGTCCTAAGAAAACCCGCATACACATAGGGCCAACCTTTTTTAGAGGTGTGTGCCCCCCAAAAAACCAATTTAAATGCAAAAGGAAAGTATAGAAATGCAAGAGGAGCTAGTCTGTACTTACTTGGTACGAGCGAAAGTTTGTTTCGTCCTCTGAAGCTCCCAGAATCAACTCTTTTAGAAAAGGGGTATTTTTTATTTCTTGGTCAATTCTCAATTTACAATGGTGATAATGAACTCTCAACTTCTATTTATAGATATTTTGGCCCCTTTTTGTCATTTTTTGGACCCTTATGTCGTTTTTTCTAGCTTAAAAATCGTTTAATATGGTTCTTGAGTTTCTTGAGTTTCCACCTCCACTTTCTGCATCTCGTTGTCTTTTTCTCTTTGCCATAGGATCAACCCCACTGAGTTGCAACATAGAACCATCATTGCTACTTTAAGAGGTGTCTTAATTTAGTGGTAGAGCCTACCTTTACATGGATTCCCTAGTTAGATCCTCATTACTTTTGGCGTCCATGCCATCGTTAATGACTATGGGCTCGGGAGTCCTTATTAGTTTTTCCTGATTAGGAGTTTGAGCCTCATTTGTATGATTCATCATCACTCTTGACCTCACCCTCAGGACTCCGAAACAATGAAGAGTCTTCCTTAATCCCTTTTCAGAATCTTTAAACATGAAAAGATTGTTGAGAAATCTTATTGCCCTTCACGCTCGCCAAACTAAAATTTGAAGGCACGTCTGTCTGGCGGTAGTTTACCCATTTTTCAGTCTAGATGGTCATTTGTATGAGCAAAGGTATACTCTAGGAGCTTTAGTTCTCTAGAAGAGTATTCTCAAGTATAATTTTAACCCTTTTTTAGGCCTGAGGGACTTAATTTACGAAAAAGGAACCCCCACGGAGTCCATGGTTAATCTCTTTTCAGACTCCCTAAAATTGAAAAGATGGTCGAGTGACCTTGTTTCTTCACACTCGTTAAACTGGTCCAGAATAAAATCCCTTACAGAGTCCATATTTAAGCTCTTTTCAGACTCCTTAAATATGAAAAGTTTGACGAGTGATCTTGTCTTTGTCACACTCGTTAAAATGGTTTTGAATAGACGTCTTTTCAGTGCTAATTTACCCCTTTTTCGAACCAACTAGACTACCTTCGAAAAAGGTACCCTAGTGGAGTCTCCTTTTACACTTTTTTAGACTCTCTAAAAATGAAAAAACGTCGAGCTTACCTTCTATGGGCTCGTTAAAATTACATCGAAGTACGTTATCATTGTGTCTTATTAATCGCATTTTCATTCCTACGTCTTTGGCCTAATGCTTGCTCCATGTTTCTCTCAACTGAACCATATGAAGCATGCCTTATACGCAAGCCTTGTAGCACTTTGCCTCTGCATCTTGACACCTTGACCCATGGAGGATTTTCCCAATTGTCCTTTTCCTGCATATGTCTCCTTGCTCTAAGCATCAGTATGTTCCTTACGCTTGGAACTAGTATGTCTGCAACACTCATTCCTCCTTTGTAATGTAACATTCTTTTATTCTTTTTCAAGCTTTCCAAAATTATTGAAAAAGACAAAAAAAAATCAAATATACCCCAAAAAGAGGAAGGGAAAAATATTTTCTTTTTGTTGGTAGTACAATGAGTCACCCTTGGACAAAGCATATCCTTCTATTTGTTTGTCAAGCTCTAGGATTTAATCTGACCTTAGGAAGTTGTTCTCTCTACATAGATTTGTGTCCTCCTTCATTTGGTTATCCTTCCAAACATATGGAGAGTTCATGTTGCCTCCTGCATCGTGAACTTATTTCAATGCCATGTTGTTTGAGTCTCATCGTTTGTCATGCTTTTCTCCAAGGGAAGTTTTACTAAACTTGAGTCAACCCTTCTGCAGTTTGTCTCTTCTGACCTCACACATTAGGGGGCATCTATTATAACCCTAAATTTCACCAGACATGCATACTTGGCATCAGGCCATCTTACTTGATATATTTTCCAAGCCATCATTTAACAACTCTTCTTAAAAACCATTTTTTGAAGGTGTACGCGCCCTGCACCACTACTTCCCACGTACACATGCTTTCTGCACCATTACAGCCTATGTACACTCACAAAAAGAGCGAAAAATAAAAATTTGCAAAGGGATATGGGCTTTTGGGCCGTTATTAATCATTTGACCGCCTATAGCCGGTCACCCAACTGAATACCTAGCTTTTTGGCCTATAAAATAAGGTGTTGGGGTCCCATCCCAAAGGAGAAGAATGAAAGAAAAGAAACTCTGCCCATTTCATCATTCCCCCTTTGCCCTAATATTTTGCAACCACATTGTGAGTTTGAGCCGAAATTCCTTTTTCAACCCTTTTTCCTCCATTGCAAATCCTTGTCATTTCCCTAGAGAGAACTGAAGAGGAGAAGAATACGTGGAAGCAGTTGGTGCATAGTTAAGAGGAGACCAAGACCAATTTCAAGGAGCAGTTTTCGGTCTCATATTGTAAGCAACTTCGTGAAATTAATATAAAGAAATACTTTTTCCATCCCGCCAAATGATGTCTTCAATCTTCATGATTTATTTGTGTTTTTGTTATGATATCTAACCCACTAGTCCATATATATAATGCATGATTTTAGCTTCTTATTTGTCTTTTGGTGAATGCAGGTCATCCTTGGGAGGAGACTTTCATTTGGGCAATAACCGAGCGCAAAGGGATTGACACCGGACACGGAGTTTAAGGTAGGACTACCGAATCCCTATACTTTTCTTTTTATGTATGATTGTGGGGTAATGTTGGGATAGTTGTTAAAAGTAGGAGACTTTAGACGGTTATCTCTGCCTGCACTTTAGAACCCTAGTGTAGTCCGTAGGGAGTTTTCCCATACATCAAGGTCGTCTTTCGTGTCTGAGTTAAAATTAAAAGTATTGAATGTAATGAGAGAAAAACATAAAGTTGTTAGACAAAGCAATGCATTGGTTACAAAAGAATCTTACTTTGTTACAGAAGAAGAAAATAGATCATATAACCTTAAATGAAGCATAAAATATAGAAATATAATTAACTCACAGGTCTTGTATTTACTAATAGTAAATACAGAGGAAAAATTGTTTGCTATCAGATAAATAAATGAAATGTAATCACAATAGATGTTGTACTAAATTGCGATCAAGCATTCATCAAGGAAAAATATAAAAATATGTTGAGATGTGGAAAGACAGAAGAACACATAACTCAAACTGGATGAAATGTGGAATCTCTAGTCTTCACTTGTATTAATCCTTAATGAGGAGAGTTTTCTCAATTACATACGGCAAAAACCAACCCCATTTCATTCTTTTTAGTATGTATTTATAGAAAATATTTTCAACCCTAGGCGATTGGAATTCTAGTTATTTCTAAAAAGAAATGGTTACAAGATGAAAAACTTGGAACACTTCACTTAGTTTTCCTCTGTCTCTTTCTCATGCCAACAAAGGAGTTCTCCTTTCCTATTTTCCAGCTCGGACACAAATAATCTCTAATAACAATTTGTATACATATTACCTCATTAATCTTTTGAGGTACTCCCTTTTCCTTACTCAATACATTCGACACACTTGCCTACAAATTGTACCACTAGTCAGGAGGGTTCTGTCATGTCTTTTTCCTAAAAAATATACAACTTCTTTTTTAATTGTAGCAGTCTGTCTTCCATTCTTTTGTCTTCTGAAGTCATTGACTCTAACTGCAGATTAGGATTTACTAGCCATCTATCTATTTGAGTGATTTTAACTTTTTTTAGCCTGGAAAGTTCAACCTGAGCTTCTTCTAATCTTTCTTTGATATCAAGTTGATGTTTTACTATGTCGATTTGTCCCAGTACTTAAGAATTATCCTATTTTCCAAGGCCCAATGAATCTTTATTAAGCGGTTGAAAATCTTCTTCATAAGCCTCTTTGATTTCTTTAGCCATTCTTTTACTTTCAGCTATGTTGGTTTCCCAGGTCTTCAATATTATATCACCTCTGATCTGCTCTGAAATGGACAACCTGCGAACTACAGTCATTTCTTCTCTATTTGATGATACAACCACTTCTTGGAAAGTGGTCCTAGTTGCAGTAGCCTCTCTCTCTCTGAAACAACTATTATCCAATGATTGGTTCACCACCCGAAAATGATTTTGAATGATTTCTACCTTAGTAAAAAGGCTATGTTGTGTTATTTCCAGTTTCTTTTGCAGTTCCAATGCATGAGATTGAAACATTGCTATATCCACAACTACGTTCTCAATGGAGCTGACTTTGGCCTATACTATGTTCTCAATGGAGCTGACTTTGGCCTGTAATTGTTTTACCAACTCAATCTGCTAGATAGCCCGTCCTTCGCTCACTTGCACATTCTTATGCATCTTCTCCAGGTTGGATTTAAGATGTTGAATTTATTGTCTGTCACTAGCTCTCATCTACTCAAAGCCCTTTTCAACCTTGTTTCTGACATCCTCTTCTACAGTCTTTATTTGGTTTTGTAATTTATTTATTAGAAGTTCTTTTTGCTTCAGTCGTTCTTTTAAAGTTCCAACCGAAAACTGGTTGGTTTTTGAATAAGCCCCCAATGAACCTACTATTTCTTCAACAAATTCTACCTCTTCTAAGGCTTCTCCATCAATTATTACTCTGTGTCTTTTGACCATTGCAGTCGTCGTTTGGTGTGTTTCTCTCTTCACCACAACTTTCCTTTTCTTGCTAAAATAGAAATCGGAAGGAGGTATCTCTTCCATAGGAATTGGCATGAGATATTCTATGAATATTACCTCTGCATCAGGGTTCCTTCTATTGAACTGTAAAGGCGTGATAAACTGAATGGGGCTGTCGATTTCTGTGGATGACTATTTTCCGGTCACATCTATAGTTGATTTATCTGTTGTAGACAATGGTCTATCTTATCCTTTCTTTGTTAGTATATTTTCTTGATCTTTAGCTCAATCACCTGATACATTTGTCACTGGGGTATCTTCTTTCTGAGTCGAGACCTCAGTTTTCTCTAAGTTTTCCCGAGTTTCTTGTTTTCTAGAGCTTACGACTTCTTGACTTCAGGTCTCCATTTTTTGTGTAGCTGGAGACGTCGGGCCTCCCCCTTGTAACACTCTAGGGAGGCCACTTCCTCGGTGCCTCTAGAAGTTGTAGAATTCAATCATTTTATCAGGTGAAAGATCTCAAACCCGACCTAATACCTCCGAATAAGATCTCACTCCTTGGTAAATCTTATCTTGAGGAGAATCCTCATGTTCATACCTTTTCAGATTACAACTGGCCATGTGGTTACCCATGACCTTCTACAGGTCGTGCTTCTTGAATTCAATGTTGACCAACTTTATTTCTTCTAAGGCTGCGGCGTCCACTTTGGAGTGGCCGAAATCCAATAAAGAAAATGCACCAATATGTAAGGGAAAATATGGCCATACCTTTTTCTGTAATTCTTTGAGCTCTTTGCTAATCCCACCGAGTATTGTTTGTCATGCGATCTCGTGGCACAATAGTCGGTCTGGTAAAAATTGTGGCAGAGTGTATGGAGGAACTGAATAGCCAAAAACCTTGATATAGGAGAAGTGTTCCTCTATGTACAAGTTTTCCACTCTGCCTAGGTTAGCCACAATTTTGTCTAAAATTCTAGGAGGTGTGTGACCAAATATAGCACTGTGCATCGACACCACTACCCAGTTATAGATTTCATAGAATAAATATTTTTCCTTGTCTTCCTAGATTTTCAAATGATAAATATGGATTGGTTCTGCGCTATTTGGAGTCCAGCTCCAGCCCATCAGCGAGAAAAGTGTCATGAAACAGATAGCGTCCATAATATAAGCTGACATGAAGAATGAAGTTGATTTCCACTTGGCTTTTAGTGTATGATATTCTGTAATTTCACTAGCCAGACTGTCTGACAATATCTTGGCCCAGTCAAAAGAATACCCTTCGGCTACTGTGTGTATAATGGGTAACCATGGTAGAAATAAATGATTTTTGTTCTAATTTCCATAGATTATACACATCATCATGGCTATATACATGAACTGCGGTTCTAGCAATGAGATTGTGTATATACCATGAGAATCGGCTCTAAACTTTTTGAGGTGTGAACACCAGTCCTTGATCAAGTCAGAAAGGATTTTTCCATATTGATCACACTCCTTCTTGTTAAAATTCACTAGGAAACTAGCATTGTAAATGAAGTTTGGTGTTGGAGACAATTTATACGTCACCTGTATGTGTTCTGGCTGAAATGACCCAACAACTACCTTCTGAGAATTGAATATAGTTCTAGTTGGGATATCCACATGATTCAGTGCCCATCCAATCATATCATTGTAAGGTAAAAGCCTCGGCCTTGTTGCTACCTTATGTAGCTCTAACTGAGAAATTATCTTGTATTTGATAGATAAGTCTTCCTTTTCATTGTCACTTGAATCATCCAGGAAGATTACCAGTTCATATTGTAGGATGTTGAATACACGCGTCCAGGTTTTAACTGTGTCTATGCTTCTGGGCGAGGTGTGGAAGATAACCTCTTATCTCTGGACTAAACATTCACCTGTTGTTTTAATTAATTTTCATGGCGTCATGGTAGAAGTTCTCAGAAACCTATTATTTGTCATAGAAAATGCACAGGACTAAGTGTCTTTCTAAGCAAGTTCTGCCAAAATGCGAATGTAATTAAAAATGAAAAACCTTTCTTGCCTTAAATGGATCGATTTGCATATACCTTCACTGAAAATGCGTTTAATTATTTTAATAAAACAATTTGTGCATTAAAGAAGGATCTTATTCGAGATCATTTCCCCAAGATGGCCACTTAATGTCATAATAGTCAATATTTCGTGACTGGAAAAGTATAAATGAAATTTGAAATCACCCGTATCACAAAAACTGCATAAACGCAACAATTAGATAAGATTGTTTGATTTTGTCAATAAATTGAGTTTATATTGTTAATTAATTATGCTTAACCTTAATCCATTTCAGGGTTTCGAGTCCTGGGTTGCCTTATTTCAGTTCAAGCTATGACCCCTGACTCGCGAAATCGCAATGGATTAATAAATAGTAATCATTTTTAACTTCTTTAAATAATCACGATTAATTAAGGGTTTCGTGACTTTGGGTATCGAGACTTTAAGTTGTCGTTTGAGGCAGGATTCCCGAAATGTGAAGTTGCGATAAGGTTTAATTGTCGTTAATCATTTTTAATTGTTTAATTAACCCGGTTTAACTTAAGCTAGTTTCGCGACTTTGTAAATCGAGACTTTGTGGTTCTTTATATGTCTAACTGCTAGTATCATGAAATCCCAAAACCTGACATTTTGAAGGTTGTCTTTAGCGATTTGACTTTTTATTGAATGGGCGGATCCATAACCTTTAAGGATTTTAGATCATTGGATTAATAGAATACTTTATCAACGGTGGTATCCAAGTGTGTGTTTATCCTTATTTAAAAAAGAATGAAACTTATTTAAGTCTGAAGTTTAGAAAAATATATTTGTTTCAACAGAGGGTAATACTTCTTCTCTTACTGCTTCTAGAGTAGGTTCTCTACTCTCCTATATGGCTAATTTCTCTAAGTATTCTTGCATTCTTTCAACTTCGACAGCTAGGTCTTTGGCCCTCAGTTGCTTTGACTTGTCCTCGTGTTCTTCTATTAAGTTCGCTATTCTCTTATCCATGAAATCCATTAATTCTTTTTTTCTGTTCTAGAGCTTCCTCTTCTTCTTTCCTTCGGATCTAATCTTTCTCAACCCAGGTCTTTCCTAGAAAAAGAGTAAAGGGGTCGATGTTCTCAACAAACTTCATGACCTCGAATTCTTCTTTTGTCGATGCTCCATGAGAAATCATAGGTATATGGGCAAGTCTTCCACATAGGGTTATCAACTTTCCTTTAAAAAATCCTATTCCTCCCTATGAAAGAACCATAGCAGGCTTTCCTAATATTCCCAAGTACTTTTTGTCATAATTTTCACTTGTGTTTCTACATCCAATACACAGTTTATGTCGAAGTCATCTATTCTTGTTTCTATGCACTCTTTCTCTTTTAAGATCTCTGATAAGCTGATATGTATGTGAGCACTCAGTGTTTCTTTCAGCTGCAATAATATAGCCTTTGATTCTTTCTAGTTTTTTAGCATATTCTTAGTCTCTTGGCCTTCCTCAGGGTTTTATTGTCTCATATTCATCTTTTCAACTTTAGCAATCATTCTAGGGAAATCCAAAACTTCATTTCTAGTAGCTTTACAGCAAAGGCAAATAGGACTTTTACCAAGGCGTTCCTTAGCAAGATGTCCCTGTCTTCTACAACTATAACAAAGAGTCAATCCTCTCTTTCTCTTAAACAATCCCCAACCTTTCATGTACTACGCACTGGGATCACAATGATGGACCTGCAAAAAATTATTTTTAGGATCCTTCATCCACTTGTTAGTCCAACAATTCTTTCTATGCATAGAAATAACATATCTTTCACTATTTCTATCAGATCTATTCATATCATATCTTCTTTCTTCGAGTTGCGCCCTAGTTTTCAGACTAGGACCAAATCTATCAAACATACCTAGATCCATTCTTTCGAAACAAAAATTTCCACTTATGTTACCTTTATCAGAGAACAAATCTTTAATATCTTACCTCTTTTCTTCAGATCAGACTTATTTTCTTAGCACGGAGCTTCACAAGTCAAGTAGAATACTATGCACTACAACAACATATCTACGCATAGATCTTTCCTCTTTTCCTCAGTTCCAAGCAATCACAGTTTCAAGTCCCGGCAATGGAACCATTTGTTGGCACAGGGGAAGACCCAAGGTTCAACGCTTCAGCAGCGTGCCAACAAAACCCTAACTACCAGCCCTTTCGGCAACACGAAGCAGATGAAGTCTCACTCGAGGTAGAGGCGGGAGGGTTTCAGGACTCAAGTGTTTGCAACCTAGTTGGGGCATAGATCTAGGATTACAGTACTTAATAGAGCACTTAGCAGTTAACATTTATTATCATTTAACCCTTATTCACATCGCAGGTAAAACCCTAATTACATAACAATGCAGTATTCAACAAGATCTAACACATCCAATCACTTAGCACATAGAAATAGAGAAGATCTAGCATTCATTCACATTACTAAGCACTAATATACTATATCATATGCATCTAACATACAAAAAGATGACAACACTAAGCATAAATCACATCAATCACACAAAGCAACCACAACACAGAATATACATGGTTCACCCCTAGCATGGGGCTACATCCACCAACTCTTCTTCTCTTTGTTATATTTGTTCAATGCAGAGAGCCATAAGACCCACTCTGCATAGGACATGATATCTATGCGCACCTCGCTAGATCCTCCTTCCCCGAGTTAGGTCACGACACAAATCCTTCTTACACAATCTGCACACCAGCTTCTTACAATCACTTGCACTTAGCTCTGCAAGTCTTAACACATAGTATGCACAAATCCTCTAGCTCTGCACTAAGCCACAAACATTCACTACTACTACTTTCTTACATCGCCTAGATATCTATTAATACATTTCAAATGGGGGCTAAACATGGGTAAACCCATGGGCCGACATCACATGCCCATTACATAAACCTTAATCCCAAAAATCCCACAAAAGGGGCAAGATCTCGCGATCTCCGCTTCGCTTGGCGCTCCATCTTTGACTAGCTTGTCGAAGTCCCAAAATTAGTCAAACATGACCAACGTTTCCACAAAACCTGGTCAAGGGCCAACAATACCAAATTATCCTCTCACATCCACCAATCCATCCAAAACATCTTCTATAACTCATGCAAATGGAATTATCGGTGTCGTCAAAACCCAATCTTCGTCATAGTCAGTCGGCTCGGCTAATCGCTTCGTTCCTTCACCCATCACCGGTTCGACCTCACTCTCCTCTACCTCCCCTCTGACTCAAATATCTGAGGTGAATGCAATTCAATATGCTTCTTCATAGCAATCCGAGGGAAAGAAGAAAAAAAAAAAAACCCAAAAAGAACAATAATAATAATGAAAATCCAAAAACACCCACTCAACCACTTGCTCCTGAGAAACAACCACAACGAAAACTAAAATTTCCGTGTCTCATTTTTGGTGATGATCATTACACCTGAGACTATCCCCATTGCGACAAAGTTGAAAAACTTTTCAAAGGGAATTCCCAACCCGTTGTGTTGACACAACCTTTTCCTCAGCAATTCATGGTTGCGCAAGCCCCTGCTCCTCTAGCAGGGGGTAATCCTAATCATCCTTCTAGTGAGGAAGCCTCATTGAGTGCCCATATTTATATGTTTAATGGGATTGATTTGACCAATCTCACTACAACGTATGACACACCGACTAAACATGATAAAGAGAAGGTCGCTAATGGTACTACATTGGATCCACCTTCCTCCACCGTTACTCCTCAATCTGGACCACTTCAGATTGAGAAACCTACTTTCGACATTATTTTACGTCCTCCCAAGAGCACTATTCAAAAATCAAATTTTAATCCTAGTTCACGTGCTACCCAAAACTACAACATCGTTGAATATTTGGCTCAAGCACCGTGTGCTATGTTTGCTCTCGAAGTTCTACAACATTTCCCAATTCAATGTAGAACACTCTTAGCTTCCATCAGAGTGATAGATCCTAAGTTGTCTAATAATATCACATTTAACCTTGATAATTTCAAGTCACGAATTTCTCACCATCTTGCTTTTCAGATCGATGTTGTTGTCCATAACCAACACATTCATCGCATAATACTGGATTAGGGAGCTTCCACCTATGTCATGTTGTTATCTTGTTGGAAAGGGTTGAAATAACATGTGCTTAATCAATCCCCTACAATGTTATGAGCATTTGATGGGCGAGTTTTTCGTCCTCAAAAACTCTTGCAGTCCTTAGTTGTTCAATTGGGAGGCAATAATGTCTCTTTCAATGTAAAAGCAGTCGATGCTCCCCTCGATTATAACCTTTTTTAAGGAAGAAGTTGGTTTTATGCCATGACTTTCGTCGCTTCATCGGTGTTTTTATGTGTACAATTCCCCTATCAAGGTAAATTATCGATCAATTAGATTATTGTACCCCTATTGCTCACACTCCTGCAGCCAACAACATTCCTTTCTTGGGATATTCTAAGATCACTTACAAA
>JZKD02S1644033.1:117427-128486 GCA_000966675.3 Picea glauca
CACCACGATTCCAACAAGCTTGTTTCCACTGCATTTTACAGTTTCATCTTATTTCCTTATTGAATAGAAAACCAGTTTTACTGTATCTCTGTTATTTTGTGTTAAGCACCTTTTAATAATCTGTAGTCATTTCGTTCTACTCATAAAATTCAGATCACTTGGATAATTCGCTAAACCTCTACACTGGACCAATCTTATGAGTCTTTCAACTCCTTTGGTTCATCCGACGAATGTCAAAGTGTCTATTACATTATGTTTTGGTCCACATTAGGTTTATGCTACCAAGTCTCATGTCGTTCCTTAGTGTTCAAGTGAAGTATCTGCCTCAAGAGTCAACCATAAAAAAATTCTAGTTTCAATACCCATGTTAGTCTATACTCATTCGATTCACCATCTTACATTTCTTTCCTATGTTGGTTTCATATCGATGATGGGTGATACATCAAGGCCCTCCTTCGATGAGTCTTTTCCTGTCGACTTCAACACATCATCCAAGAATTATACTTAGAAACCAATTAGTTCTTTGGGACCTGCATGCTCAATTCTAGGCCTCCTCGCCTCCAACAATAGGTTTACATCATTGACCTTTGATCGGATGATTCCACGAATGTTCGACTTCAACTCATTTATTCACATTTGTTGGATTGTACTACGGTACCTTGGAAGTCATTGACATCATTGGTGATTTCCCTTGCACTTGTTAACGATTTACCTCAATGACCAGTAATCAAGTGGTTTCTACCATATTCGACATCAAAACATCTATTCGCATGACTAGATTCGTACCACATCGGGATTGGGACGAATACCCTGGGTTGAGCATTCACTATATTATCTTCTTTCCCCAAGCTGCGAAGAAGATCATTTGAGCATGCTGATATAAAAATTGTCACATAGATCCACATTGTATTGGTCTGTGGTTATGTTTTATCATCTCGTAGCTCCACTGTGTATTTCTTGTGGCTATGATCAGTTCATGTCATGGAGGTATAGATCCACATTGTATCTTTGGTGGCTTTACCCTTAGTCAGTATCATCATGGATCTGCAATGTATTTATTGGCGGCCATACCTTAAGTTCTTTGTTACCCAAGCATAGGTATGACTGCCTTGTGTTTGAAGCACATGATAACATTTGTTTGATGGTTGTTTACAACTTCTACCAAGTTCTCCAACTCCATACCCTTGCTTCGAAAATCTACAAAGAGTTTCATTCATCGGATTCTGTCTTCTAACTTCACACTTTGGGGGGCAATCTATTACACGTTAAAATTCCTCACTTCGATAATGTCACATTCTCATTTTCTCAAGTGTCACAAGTGTCGCACTTTTGTCACAAGTGTCGTAAATGTCGCATTTTTGTTCTGCATATGTCGCATTGTGAACGACACCATGAAAACACTTGATACATCCTCTAGAACATGTTGGAAGGGGAAACAACATCATTTGACAAACTAAGAAAAATGTTTTACCTTGAGAAATGGTCATCTTAACGAACTTTTGGAAGATCAACGCTCCCCTGCTCATATGCAGGGAGCGTTAGCACTCTCTGTCCATCTAGCAGGGAGCATTGCAGCGCTCCATTGCCAGTTCTGAGGGAGCGTCGAATGGTTGAGAGAATCATGGGAAGAAATCCCCCTTATCTCTCAAGACAGCTAGAGATGATCTGAGTTGGTTTGGCTCGAATCAAAGCTTTAGGTTGCATCTAAGGGAGATGCCAAAACTGATGGAATCATATCCTCAAATTATTCCAAATATAACTAAGGTGGTTGAGCCTCTCAAAGCCTATAAAATGAGGCATTCTCATTGTGAAGAGGAGGAGAGTAATCAACAAAAAGTATTGTCATTTTGATCATGGATCTTTCGAGCAAGGGGTTGGACAAGGAGGAATTGCAGAGGTTGTTGCAACTGCATCTACAGATTGTAAGTACCCTATAATGTTCTCACAAATATATGCTTGGCCTATTTCCTTCAAGTTTGTGTATTGTTGCATATACTTGTCTATTATGGATAAATTTAGTTTAAATTAATCTTGACAGAGTAGGAAGTATTTGTTTCCTTCGTTGTTCATTGGATTGCAGATATCATTAAGGATCTTGGAGATCAAGTTCAGCCTGGATTAAGCGAGGACAAGCTTAAAAAAAAGGTACATCATACTTTCTTCCTCTTTTTCCTTTGACTAGTTTAACTACATTTAAAGGAACGTTAGTGTCCACTTGCATATTTTTGTCTTGGTAGTAGGGGTCTAGAATCCAAGAGGATATCCACATGTCCACAGAGAAATTTTTCTACAACAGTCACATCTCTTCTCAGAGATAAACTGCCATTATTCTAGCCAATTTATTCATGTTGTATTTTTATAGTTTGTACATTTCTTTCATTATTAGAAATTGTGTATGATTGTGTCTTTCTGTTTCTTGCAATATTTATGTGTATTTCATTGTTATATCTCCACCTTCATTGCATTCTAAAAATAATCTGGATCACCTAGGCCCTCCCCGATAGAGTTAAACCCAGACTAGCTCTGATACCAACTTAGAAAATGGGAGAGTAGACATTTTCTTCACACACACAATATACTTTTTCTTATTAAATTAAACACACATTTATACATGAAACTTTCCCTCAACTACACAACAAACTCATGAGGGAATATCTCAACCACAAACAAATAATAGGATCTAATAGTTGGAGAAGATATCTCACAACCAACTAGATCTAACAAAGTCATAACCAAACATCTCAGGTAGAGATAACAATAACTAATACATTCTATGATGAGGAATATCAAATATTAAGTACAAGACAAATAGGAGTTAATATCTCCAACAAAGACAAGGTGTCTAAGCTTCTTTGGGAAGATATAAGTGACACATAAAATTGTGCATACATTAATATGGTGGTAGGGCATTCATCTAAGTGTGAGCTATGTGATGGATTTAAGGCTGCAAGGTACACCCTTTCATGGAATAGGTAAGAGCCAATTAAATTAAAGATGATTTTAGTCTTTAAATGTAGGAGGGAAGTATTGGGTAACAAACCCATGCTCATTCACCAACCAAACACTGGAAGTGAGGACATTGATGAGTTATTGAAAATGTGACTCTTCTTTTATCATTGTATGACATTTGTTGTCCACCATAAAGTACAAGTGTTTTTTTTTAATTTTTTTTTGAAAAATGTTTTTGGAATTACCCGTTAAAACAAGTTTGAACATGTTAGAAGGTCACGAAAAGATTCAAGTTTAATCACTTTCTACAATTTTGATCTCTGAGTTGGAATAATACCTTGGTTTAAAATCAGCAAATATATCCTTTTGAAGCTAAATAAATTTCTTTTATGCGTTTTCATTTATTAGAAAAATGAATAATATAAAGTTCATATTAACCCAAAGTCGATACATTAACACAGTTAAACAATTTGCGATAAAGATTAATAGTAATAATTAATCTCAGTGCATATCCATTGAACAAGTCATGTTTTGGTGGTTGTGCATTAACGATAATTTACTTTTTCTAGAAGAGAAGTGCAGAGCACGAATCTTTCTCTTCTGTGTTTGTGACGTAGATACAGTTATTTCAATGAATGCGAATTTAAATATCTCCTGGAAGCTGTATTATTCATACCAATTGCCTACAACAACCAGCCGTGCAGATATGGATCGGAGTCTTAATTAAGGGATCGGAGTCTTAATTAGAGGAGTAAAGGAATCTGGTAGGAAAACGATATTGTTTTTCAGCAATAAATCTGATATAAATTAGGTCAAAATTTCAGATATGATTACAGTTACATACTGATTATACGATATTATGATTTTGACAAAATAAAATTCGGTATTATTAGAGTTTTATTATAAATCAATGTTGTTTATGATTTAAATTCTCTGAAAAATAATCAGAAGGTTCTAAAAATAGATTAAATTTGCTTATGATTATATCAAACTAATCGGATTACAATTCATAATTATGCCAAAAGGTTTATATCTATTGGTAATGGGCACGATTAATCATTTTTTAATCTAAAATTCTAATCTGATGGTTAACAATTAAAGATGCTGGAATATTCTTAGTCGTCCTCCCAAATCAATGAATGTGATTTACTCTTCATAATCTCCTTATATTTTTTAATGTGATTTACTTTTTAACATTTACCTAATCATATTAAGAAATTACTATAGCACTATATGATTGCCACGTTTAACATTACCACATTTGGATTATTAACCATGAATTTCCTCACCTGTCCTGGGTTTTCCTCAGGAGTTTTATTGGCCTGCATGTTTCATATGCATTTCCACGTTAATCAGTCACAATTATGCAAATCAAAATTTTTAAAAGATGAAAATTTGAAAGTTCACAATGGATGATTTTAAGGATTAAATTTATTCATGAGTTAATTTTTTAAGGTTTTTATAAAAAAATATATTAGTTATTCTAAAAACGATTTCCAAAATTTTATAGGATAAAATTATTTTATCTTAAAAATCTCAAAATTTTTATAAAATAAAATTTTTAAAAATTTGAATATATTTATAAAAATATGGCTAAATATTTTATAGTTGACTTCTGAAAGATTAGTAATATTAGCCAAAATTTTTACATTTTAAAATAAATTTCCATCCTTGAAAACATCCTTGAAGTTAACTACTTCTCACCCAAACCAAACTCTCAATATAAAAAAATCTCAACCAAACTCTTAGAACGGCCTCATCAAAGATTGTAGTTTGAATTAATGGCACCAACACCAGCGTTTGCTTGTCGCAGTGGCCGTTGGTTCGATTAATACAAAATAGTTGAGAGCAGAATCCCGGAAATTTCTTCTACAAAATAAAATAAATGAGCCAGCGAAGTTTCTCCATCGAAATTAATAATAAATGCTAAGAAGGGACCCAGTTGGAATGACAGGCATGGGATCCATAAGCTACTCAGAGGCCGGGCGTTGTTGCAGTTGGTGATGGTGAGAGAGAATTCTGCCGAATGTGAAGTGATGGATGAATAATAATAATAAATGATAATATGTTATGGAATCAGCATCAATCGAGCGATGTGGAGAGGAGGAGGAGAGAGCATTGACGATCCAATTGTAATGTTACAATGGAGTCGGTGGCGCATAAATTCAGTTGGTCAGGCTGTGCAATCAGTATGAATTAGAACGATAGGAGCTGCTGTGTATCAATAAATTCTGTATTCGATGCGATGGTGGTCGATTCATTGATGGGAATTAGTTGGAAGTGGTGATTGATTGATTAATTCATTTAATTTGGCAGAGGTGGTGGTAGAATTATGAATTGGTGTGGCAGCTCYCCAATGGGACAGCCATGCCATGAATGCAATGACGCAGAGAMCATTTAATAAAATTTAAGGATACGGATACATATATGTTTCTCCTAAATGCCCATCGCAGCGACCGTTCCTCGCCATTTACAGTAAATCGCAGCAGAAGTATGAAGGGATTAAAGGRATAGTTGGAGGCCCGTGATAAATATGGGACACGAATAGTAGCATGCATTGAAGGAGATATATAATATGTATATCAGAAGTAGGACTAGGCATTCATTAAACTTCTTTATGGAGGYGAAGCACGTTGCGTTCGGTGCCAAAGATCGTTCAAGGGAACCGGTGGAATGAGTGAATGCTTCGTGTTAAACTCACGCCACGTTCTTTCTCGGGCTTTAAAGTCTCCAACAATCTCCCAATCAGGGAAGCTCGCCATTGCAATTTCTATTTAATACCCATCCGCCATTGTCTCCAACTAATCCAAATCCCTACAAACCCACACAGAAAATCGGTCTGCCATTTCCAATTTCCTACTCCAGATATCCTTCGTCTTCTGGATTTGTCATTTCTCCATCATTTAAGAGGTATCAATGAAGTCTCAGAGTACGAATATCTTTTCTCCGAATATCAACAAAAGGTGGAGGTCCTCGCTAAGTCTTGAAGAACCATGCCAAGAAGATTTATGGGCTCCTTGATCTGCCAAACTCTGCTCAGCTGATCCATTCGTAGGATACGCATTATGGATTCTATTACCACAAATTTGAACCGTTTCTTTCATGTAATTAGATTCTCTTTAATGGCATCTGCAGAACTTGGCCTCGGCATCGGAAATCCCTTTGAAATTTGAGCTTGTTCGTTCGTTCGTTCGTTCGCGCATTTATCCAGCATGATTTGTTCACAATATTTTATATAAAATACGGCATATTCATATTACTGCAGCTACCTGCAAACGCTGTGCCAAGACTTTGTTGATTCAATTACGAGCGCCGATTTGTTGAATGGAACAAGGGCTGGGCAATTCAATTCAAGGGTGCAATTACTAGACGATTCATTGAGAGTTTAATGTGATGTCAATTGGGTTATTGCAGAAGATGCAGAAGAAGCAGCAGATAGTTTGAATGGTGGACTTACAGCTGTCTCAATAACATCCTCGGTATCTCCGCTCCGGTAAAAGTGGGCAAGTGGGTCTGTGATATATATATATAGAGCGAAGCCTACTCAGGAAAAATGTTCAAGGCTTCATTCGACGCTTGTGGCAGAAAGAGAAAAATGGATTCTGAATGGCTGGACAGCTGCAAGGATGGGCAGAAGACGAGCTGTAATCAGAGTATTGGTGTGGAGCTTCATATGACATCGCCACTTCCTCCTGAATGGGAACAATGTCTAGATCTTCAGGCAGGTTTTGTTCATTACATTCTTCACTTCCATGCACCCAAGATTTTTCTCTGTACTTCTCTATGGGCTTATGATTTTTCTTTGAGATTTTCATTGGGCTTATGATTTTTCTGAGTTTTTCATTGTTAGTGGGTTTTATATATTTTAATATACTATAATTTTAATGTTAATATGTATTGTTGATTGGTTGAAAGGGGAGTTTGTTTTTTCTATTTTTTTGATATGAAATAATTATTGTTTGATATTGTATTTTATGAGGCCTAAAATGATTATATTTCCTTCCTACTGGGTGTGTCACATAATAGTCTCATATACATATTTTATAATATCTTAGAATTTTTATTTTCCTTAATGTTTTATGAGATATGTGAATGTGTTTCAAACAAAATTTTGCTTTAAGAATGTGATATGTTTATTATTTTATTATATTTTATTTATTTTTATTTTTTTTGTTTTATGAAATATGTGTGTGAAAAAATAATATAATATCTTAGTTATAACATTTATTTTATGTTTTGTGAAAAAAATTGATTGGGTTTGAGAAAACAATTTTTTTTATATTAAAATTGTTTGGGAAATATACAGATTTGAAAGTTTGTGATCATCACTAACAACAAATAATTTAATATACTTTTCAAATGACATCTTCATATTATTCTCTTTTAGAACATATTATAATTACATTTTATTATGTAAAACAAGTGTAGATGTGTATTTATGAAACAATAATGTAATGTATATATTATGATATTTTAAAGAAATTCAAGTAATTTTTTATCTTTATAATATTAGATAGACCAATTAGTAGATCAATTGGTCGCAATGACCCTGTTATGAATATATATAATCCACAGATATAATTACATTAAATAATATAATGTGTATTTTATTGCTTTTCAGAATTATTTTTTGCTCTCCTCTTCCTCTTATCTCTATGAATATATAGATAGTAAGTTATGGATATATTTATCTGGATTGTAAATTTGAAGTATCAAATATATTTATCTGGATTGTAAATTTGAAGTATCAAATATATTTATCTGGATTGTCTTTCTCTTATTTCTATGAATGCATGGATATATAGGTAGTAAGTTATTGACATCTTTATCTCCATTGTAAATTTGAGGTATCAAACTGGTATGGATTGTAAATTTGAGGTATCAAGCTGGTATGAACAAAGTTAATTGTTGTGTGTTGATATATGTTAATTTCTACCTACCAGCATTAAATCTGAACCTTTTACTCAACCGCAGTTATTGTTCTTCCATCGTCTGTAGTAAACATTCCAGAACATTCTGTGTAGTAAACATTCCAGAACATTCTGTCGACACTCCAAATTGTTTTGAGAGGCTTTAGAAGTTTCCTCTCTCTATAAAATCAAACACAATATAACCATTCAACAAGTGAGTAATAAAATCGTTATTTTCTGTGCATTACTTTGTTTATTTGTGTCTGCCCACTCACCATGCTGGTTAAATAACCAAATTTGTAATCAAAATAAACAAAATTAAAATTAACTGTTGACTTTGCTCCATACTGATTAAATAACCAAATCTACAATCAAAATAAGCTCAGGTGTAAGTTAGTTACTTCTCCCTGCTTCAATGATCAGGAATTTGATACATAGCACTTTCGGGATTTGATATATTGTTAAGATGGTGTTTAATGCTTATGTAGGGATTTGATATATTGCAAATATGGTGTTTAAAATACTTATCAGGAATTTGATACATAGGATTTTAGAAGTGTTTTATATTATTGTTCACTGTTGGTGGAGATTCTAATTAGAGCCCGGTGTCTGGGTTTTTGCAGTCTGGTAGAATATATTATTCCAACCGTAGCACTCAAAAGAAGACCTGGCAGGATCCGAGAGGAGGGGAAGGTCATCTGTGCGAGATATCCAAAAGCCTGCGGTTGGATTTGGAGTTGAACCTTCCATTTAAAACCCATCCAGATGCCGAATCTCCAACATCTGATTGCTCTTCATCTTTTTTGGAAGAAAATTCGAACAGGAGATCTGAAATGGTCGCCGTCGCCTGTGCCCAGTGCCATATGTTTGTGATGCTCTCTAAAGCTTCCCCATTGTGCCCTAATTGCAAATATGTGCACCCTGTTGATCGATTATCATCCCCATCAACCGCCAAGAAAGGTGATGCCCCTGCTAGGCAGACTCTCCGTCTGCTTGATTATGGTCTAGAGCCCAAGAGTAATCAGCCCAGAAAAGATGATGATTAGACCCAATGGCACTAGTTTTTAACTACCCTTTTGTACTTAAGGTACGTTTCGTCGATGAAGGTTTCAGCTTCTGAAGAATTTTTACGAGAAAAAATATACCAATATATACCAGTAGTGTTAGAGAACATGGTAGATTTTTCCATCGGTATGTACCCAAAATAGAATGGGTAATCTTTTGTAACAAGTTTTTGGCCTGTAGGCATTTTGCTTGTACTAAATATTACCAAGTTAAGTTCCATCTGTTACCAGGTTAAGTTCTATCTGCTGCAAATATATCTAAATGTTCTTATATTTATTTTCTTCTACTGTTTTCAATCTATGTTTGATTTAAATTTCTTTTATCTAACATTGGAAACCGTACACAATTCAGTACACAATAAGATGCATAGAGAGATTTACTGTGGATTTTGCCATGACAAGGAAGCAGTAAAAATGCTCTCTCTTGTTTCTACATCATGTTTCTAAAGGAACCAGTAGAAACGTTTCTACATGAATGGATATAATTAACTAATTATGCAACACAAATTGTTATTTATTCCGAAAGGCTATACTTATTGGAGATGGGTACAATTAATGATCTTTTAATCTTAAATTCTAATCTCATGGTTATGCATTGAAGATGCTGGCATATTCTTAGTCGTCCTCCAAATTCAATAGATCAGATTTATTGTTGATAACTTCTTTGCATTTATAAATGCATCCTTTAACATGTTTACTTTTTAACATTTACCTAATCATATTAAGAAATTACTGTAACATCTTATGATTTACACGTTTAAATGATTAATTTTTGGAATTCTTCAGAAATTCATTAGCTGACTCAGTTAAAATTTCATTATCTGGCTAGGTTTTTTTATTGACCGTAACTCTTTCATTATCTGGCTGAGTTTTTTAAAGCTAGAGTTTTTTTATCAACCTTAACTCTTTCGCCATTCACCAACAACGAGTTAACAGCTGTGCTAGTTCCTAACTCAATGAAAACATCATGGGGTTTATTAGTTGAACGAAATCTGACAAAATCCACAAGATCTTTTATGTTTATTCTAAATTCTGGTATTTGGTTGGTCTATTGATACACACTGTTTTGTTATGGGCACTTCGTAATTATGAGAAAAATTAATTACCTGGCTCAGACGATGCATCTGGCAGCTTCTTAGTTAAGACAAAGCTTACCTGGTTTATACAATGCATTTTGGAGTTTAAGTTATTTTTTTAGATAAAGATTTGTTTTTTTAATATTTTTTTAATTTTTTACTTTGAAGGAAGTAAAATCTGTTATATCTTAGTTATTAATCTGTAATGAGCATAGTCATCACAGGTTATTCATTATTCAAAAAAAACAGTACTAATTAAAATAACCTGTTAGTGATATATAAGGGGGAAGATTTTAGCTCCTGCCAAATGCTTAATCCTACTCTCGAAGAGTGGAAGAGAGCACTAGGTCTTACTCCATTATTAAAATGCACTTTCAAATAAATAATATTTACATACAAGAAAACCAATATTATGTATTTGTTGAAGTTATAACAATAGAATTATAATCTTTCAAAAACATCCAACTTCAAATCTATACATGAAATTAGATTCTAATTAAACATAATTTAAAATAAATTTATAACTTATATATATGTAAGAGAGAATTATTATTATTTAATTTTCTTTTTTAATAAAATTTAAAAAAGGTGAAATTTTTTATTTTTATTTTTATTTTTTGTAATTTTTTTTAATTATAGAAAGAGTTAGATCTATCTTGTCAAGTTAATCTTTTTTATACTATATTGTATCTTTGAACACAATGAATGAAATTAACCAATCAAATTTTCAATTTTGGTTTCTCTAATTTGAACTTAAATTTCATCATGTAAATAATTTTTATCAATTGTTGTATTTCAAATTTGAGAAACCTTGTATCAAATTGAGGATAGTCATCACTAGTTATTCATTATTCAAGGAAAACAACACTAATTAAAATAACCTGTTAGTGGTATGTAAGGGAGCAGATTTTTGCCTGATTCTTAACCAGTGCTAGATCTTACTCCATGATTAAAATGCACTTTCAAATAAATAATATTTACAAGAAAACCAATATTATGTATTTATTGAAGTTATAACAATGGAATCATAGTCTTTCAAAAACATCCAACTTTAAATATA
>JZKD02S1644044.1:30748-42134 GCA_000966675.3 Picea glauca
GGATCCCCTCTTTTCTAGCTA
The DNA here is from genome assembly GCA_000966675.3 of Picea glauca. Classification (NCBI taxonomy): domain Eukaryota; kingdom Viridiplantae; phylum Streptophyta; class Pinopsida; order Pinales; family Pinaceae; genus Picea; species Picea glauca. The sequence continues at coordinate 30,770 of JZKD02S1644044.1, forward strand.
GGGTGGATATTGCACCACCGAAACTAAACTGCAATAGTGGAATGGTTTTGATAAACCCTAATGAAACAAGGGCTCCAAGAGCACTAAAACATGAGAGATCAAATCATAATGCCAAAGTGAAGGGATACCCCTCTATTTATTCTTCCTTCGAGCCTTGTAGATCTTTCCTTTTTGACCAAATCAAACCCTTACCTTATTTTCCCTCCAATTTTCACTTAAACATTAAAAATCACTTTTTAATGTTTAAGTAATTAATCATTTTATTTTGATTTAATGTCACTTTAGAGTTTGTCATCTTTTACCCAGTGAAAATAAATAAATCCTCGTGACTCCCTTTTCCTGCTCACTATAGCCTATGGGAGTTGTATAGGCTACTAAGTCATTCTCCGTCATGATCAATTGGAAGGGGACATTACAATTTATCATATCACCCATCAATTCAAGTGACATATAGAAAATATCACTGCAATATATGACAATACACACTAGAACATAACTGCATAGGGTGTTCATCACAACCCATTCTCCAACTTACCCTAGAGGATCATTGTTGACCACTGCAATATAGGTGTCTTACTATCTCATAGAATGAACTTAAGAATCAAGGAACAAACAAACAAAGGAAAAATCAACAACAATTAACTTTGTAGTTATCACCATTTATTCACATGGTCACCTGGGGATATTTTATCTCCTTAAAACCTTGAATATCCAAACTACTGCTGACACACCTCATCTTCATGCATCCTCACATATGTGGATAGATCCTTTGACATTTTATTCGACCCCTTGTTTGTAGGTACATGACTTAGCATGAGCTTATGAGAATGTTAGCATTCACATTGTTGGTCCATGATATCCTAGCAACCATTTTTGAACCTCTACCGTAAATATCTCCATCCACCAATAATTGTGATAATCCTTCCTTAGGAACCAACTCTACCACTACTCTTTAGTAGGGCACACCACACTAGACAACAATTTGTTTTATATCTACGCATTCAATTTGAAAGTATACATAGCAACATATTAAAACATTTAAAAGTAGACACTTGTAGATCTATTTGTGGAAAAATAACAACAATTAAATCTTATTCCTTACATAGATACAACATTAGCAACCATCATGTGCAAATCACTCATGATAACCCAATCATGCCAAACTCATGTGTCAAATTGACCACCCAAACACTATGAAAAATCTAATTGTAATTACATCATAATTGCTATAGGGACAAATCTTTATCTCATGCATTAGCATCGACCATCCTCTAGCTCGTAGATTTGAAGCAATGACCTTTCCTTTGCTCAACTGATCTACACTACATCTAGGCACCCAAGCAATAGATCTACAACCATATACTACATATCTAACAAATACCATCATATCCACACTCAATTTTAGCATATCCAACAACTCCATGAATCCCATTATCACAAGCCACTCTCGCTGGAGAGTATAGGCCTCCTTGAGATGTGATACCACATATAGAAAAACTAAGCACAATGAGAGAGTAAGAAAAACAAGAACATAGTAAACATGCATAAAATATATTTACCATGGAAACCCTTAATTGAGAAAACCAACAACATATAGATATGTATTATTAATCTTGGCCAATATGTTATGTTCTTTGACTAACTTGGATGGATTGGTCGGGGTTAATAATACATATCTATTTGTTGATGGATTTCTCAGTTAACGTTTCCATGGTAAATATTTTTATGCATGTTTTATTTGTGTTTTATTTTGCATCTCTAGCAATGGTTGGTTTTTTGCATGGTATTAGAGGAATTTACAATGGAGTATGCCAAGCCTTTAAATATGTTTACAAGAGAAAATAACATACGACCCAATACCATGGTCTTGTAAACTACCTATAATAAACAATCATTGATCAACCCTTGACCGAGTCAACCATGTCAATATTAACCTAATAATAAACATCACTTGTTTAGCATTGATTCCAAGGAAATATGCACTTGACACTTTTGAATATTTTGGGCCTATGTCACCATGTAATTCCATATATAAAATCATTGCAAATGTATTTGCTCGAATATTAAAACTAGTTTTCTTAGACTCTATCTCCTTAGAAACATTTGGATTTCTAAGAGGTAGACAAATTCCCGACGTGAACAAGTATATCATCAAAGAACACAAGTACAAACTTTCACAAGTATGGTCATAATAGGTCATTCATCATTGCTTGGAAGGTAGCATGAGCATTTAATAGTAAAAAAGGCATGAAACAAGATTCATATAGGGCTTCATGGGTGCAAAAAGCAGTTTTGGGAATGTCCTCTTCTTGTATTATTATCTGGTAATTGCCCGATTTCAAATCAAGCTTGGAGAAATACTTAGCGTCATGAAATTCATTCATAGTTCATCCACAAACAGAATGCAAAACTTATCTTTAATGTTAATCTTATTTATTGTGTGATATTCAATACAAATTCTACAGGAGCCATCCTTTTTCCTTACAAGTATGATTGATGTTCGATATGGACTCTTGCTTTAGATTATTACACCACAATCTAATAATTCTTGAACTAGATGCTCAATTTTTGATTTGTGTATATGAGGTTGCCAATAATATTTCTTCCTAACTAGATTTTATCCAAGAATGAGCTTTATGATATTATCTTTTGATCATTCCATAGGAAATCCATGAGGTAAGCCTTGAAAAATGGTATTTTATTACCCTAGTATCTTATCGAGTTCTTTTGGATACTCTACTTCATGGAACACTCCCTCCATTAAATAACAATGAAGAACATAGTCTTGGGATCCTTTCAAAATCATTTTCTTCATTTTGTTGGATGAGACTATTTTGGTGGGTGGGCTGTTAATTCCATGAAATTTGTATTTTTTCCCTTCTCATAAAATCTTAGGAATTGGTTTTGTAAATTTAACCCTACCGTACAGATAATGGCCAAGCATTGGGATCTTAAGACAACATATACTCCCCCAATCATGATGGAATACATTAGAGATGTTAATTGGTAGTCATCGATAGTCAATTCTATCTTATTGCATTTCCTATCACAAGAAGTAGTTCGTCCCCTGGAATTGCGATTTGGAAATTGGAGGTAGGGTCGACAGATATATTTAATTGCTTTGCTATTCTTGTATTTATAAATTTATGTGAATTGAAACTATTTATAAGCACCACTACTTTAGTTTTCTTAATGTATCCAGATACTTTAAGAGTTTGGGGTTGAGAAATATTGGTCATTGCAGTGACATAAAGTGTTGGAATACATTAGAGTAAATTTGAGGTCTAAAATGAGCCTCCTGAGGAAAATATTAAAACAATGAAAACATATGTCATGTCACACTAATCATATGGCATTTCACACTAAGTTAGAGGTGTTATCTAGTGAAGGTTAATCTACATTGTCTCATTAGTAGTAGTTGCTAAGTAAGTTGGGTTAGTATAGAGTTATGAGACGAGGGTTAAAAATAATAATGAAAGGTTTATATTCTCATGCACATCCATTAATTTGTTATTATATATTATATATAATTTTTTGTTATATACATTATATATGTAAGTTAGTTATATAATAATATTATATTCATGATTATATTATAATCATTGTTATTACATTATATATATATGACCACATTATGATTTTAATTAATGTGAGATTTATGTTTTAAGGATTCGAAGTAGCGATAATATAAAATACTCTTTATTTAGTATTCAAGAATATTTATCATATCTCGAGATGATACTACCAAGATCTTAACTAAGGTGAAGTTTACACATAGTTAAATACTTCCAAATAAAAATACGACACACGGTTATTTTTTACTTATATAGATCCAACTCAACAATTATCGTTGACCCAATTTCTTGAAACTGTATTGGTTTTTGAATTCCAACTCATCAACGCAGATTTTTCTTATGAGGCCCATTTTGGAGCCCAAATTTACTTTAATTCTTATGTATGCTAGATTCCTCCTTGATAGTTTCTACATTGGAAGAAGATGTCTCCCCAACTTCCTCTTCTTTGTCACTGTCACTATTATTATTTTTTTTCATAGGTAAAACTTTTTGTCTTTGCATTTATGGCTTGGACTCGAATTGGGTGTGTTACATATGAAACATTGATTTGTATCCTTCCTTGTGTTTGATGGTGAATCCTTTTGTGAGGAAGAATATATCTTGAATTTGATTTTTCAAATTGAGGATAAGGAGGTTGCTAACACAACATATGTTTTTCTTCAATGAGTTTGGATTTTTATTGTACTTTCTCAACATCTTTGACATCTTTGATATCGACAATTTGTAGTAGACGCTTATCAGATAAATCTTTGATGTTGGTGGATAGTACATGTAGATCACTAAAATATTTTGCCATTGTGCTTGATTGTAGCAGTCGAGTAAGTTTGGTGAAAACTTCATTCTCTATATCCTGAAATCATTTGAAAATTTTGTTTTTAAATATGTCCTAGTCTCTTGCTAGTGATCAAGAGTTGGAGTTCCACCATAATAAGCACTCACAATCCCTTATTTCTAGGTGCATTGATGCAACACTAATTTTATCTTGATCAATGTGTATCTAGTATATATTGAAAGAGAATTCAAGTTAAGGGTGGAAGGAGTGAGAGGGAGTCTCCACGATTCCAGAGGAACTTCAAAAATCTCTTATGCCCGAGGATTAGGTGATATATCCAACAACTTGGTTGAGGCTTATGCTCTATGGTGTGGTATACCTATAGAAAAGGAGGTAAGTATTGGAAATCTCTTAGTATTTGGGGTATCAATGATTGTCACCAAAGTAATGATTGGAAAATCCACCCCTAAAGGAGCCATATTAAAAACCATCATCTCCATAATCAAGAAGGATATTATTCCTTTGTTAAAGTCTCCTTTTTCCATATTAATAGGGACATGAATGAGGAAACAAACTCATGGGAAAACGATGTGATAGAGCTTAGGCCTAGAATTTTGATTAAAAATGGGGAGAAAACAAATTTGAACATCCCCTAAGCCTTATATTAATGAGAGCATCAAACACATTTAATAGCATCACGAACCAACATTTATTTGTAGGTTGGAAAAGTCTTGGGAAGGGTGATCTGAGGACACTTAATGCCCTTCTATCCATGCAAGTTCATTCTTTTTTCATGCTTATTGAATGCTAATATGTTCTTTGATACATTAATTGTGGGATAATGGGTTGGATAAGGAGTCTGCATTGGTGTATTACATGCAAGTATTCCCATGTGTATGGTAATTCGGTAAGTTCCCTAGTTAGCAATGGTAGCTATTTTGTTTGAAAAATAATCTGAATCAGTTTTATCCTCTCACTAATTTCTTGTGTGAACAAGGAGTCCGGTGGTGTAAGCTCCTCTTGCTATGTCTCTTTGGTCTATTTCAACTCTAGCCCTCTTTCCAGTTGTTACGAGGAAAATCTCTCTATGGCTAGGGTAAACCACAACAGACACATATGACTGCAGAAATTAACTCTTTCCCATAAACATGCTATATAAACCAATGTGAAAGAGAGATAAGAAAGGGACCTACCTCATCCAGATGTTTGATGATGTCCACCATTGAGCACTTTGACCCAAAGCTTTATACCTGCAACAAGTTCTCAACAAACAAGCGAAGCAAGCATATAGTGATAATATAAAAGGTTAGCACAATAGATAGCATAATCCATTAATATACAAAACAAACATGCCCATGTATAATAACTCATATATTTGAAAGATATCAATTGGACGGGAATAGAGTATTTCTATTAATAAATGATCAGCAGAAGTGAAAATATTACAGACTTTCGTGTCAGCACGGTTCGAAACCGAGAAACCAAGTTCCTTCTAGTTGGGCCTCCACCACTTCAATCCTCCACAAAAGGCAAGATCATATAAGGGAGACAACGAGGTTCTTCATCAATAAGGGAAGAGCTTGGGGGCTGAAATCTGTGTTCAGACTTAAAGGACAAAGGGATGCAGAATCAATATGAAGTAAATAATTTATCCATAGTAATTTTTCTCTNGAGCCCAAATTTACTTTAATTCTTATGTATGCTAGATTCCTCCTTGATAGTTTCTACATTGGAAGAAGATGTCTCCCCAACTTCCTCTTCTTTGTCACTGTCACTATTATTATTTTTTTTCATAGGTAAAACTTTTTGTCTTTGCATTTATGGCTTGGACTCGAATTGGGTGTGTTACATATGAAACATTGATTTGTATCCTTCCTTGTGTTTGATGGTGAATCCTTTTGTGAGGAAGAATATATCTTGAATTTGATTTTTCAAATTGAGGATAAGGAGGTTGCTAACACAACATATGTTTTTCTTCAATGAGTTTGGATTTTTATTGTACTTTCTCAACATCTTTGACATCTTTGATATCGACAATTTGTAGTAGACGCTTATCAGATAAATCTTTGATGTTGGTGGATAGTACATGTAGATCACTAAAATATTTTGCCATTGTGCTTGATTGTAGCAGTCGAGTAAGTTTGGTGAAAACTTCATTCTCTATATCCTGAAATCATTTGAAAATTTTGTTTTTAAATATGTCCTAGTCTCTTGCTAGTGATCAAGAGTTGGAGTTCCACCATAATAAGCACTCACAATCCCTTATTTCTAGGTGCATTGATGCAACACTAATTTTATCTTGATCAATGTGTATCTAGTATATATTGAAAGAGAATTCAAGTTAAGGGTGGAAGGAGTGAGAGGGAGTCTCCACGATTCCAGAGGAACTTCAAAAATCTCTTATGCCCGAGGATTAGGTGATATATCCAACAACTTGGTTGAGGCTTATGCTCTATGGTGTGGTATACCTATAGAAAAGGAGGTAAGTATTGGAAATCTCTTAGTATTTGGGGTATCAATGATTGTCACCAAAGTAATGATTGGAAAATCCACCCCTAAAGGAGCCATATTAAAAACCATCATCTCCATAATCAAGAAGGATATTATTCCTTTGTTAAAGTCTCCTTTTTCCATATTAATAGGGACATGAATGAGGAAACAAACTCATGGGAAAACGATGTGATAGAGCTTAGGCCTAGAATTTTGATTAAAAATGGGGAGAAAACAAATTTGAACATCCCCTAAGCCTTATATTAATGAGAGCATCAAACACATTTAATAGCATCACGAACCAACATTTATTTGTAGGTTGGAAAAGTCTTGGGAAGGGTGATCTGAGGACACTTAATGCCCTTCTATCCATGGAAGTTCATTCTTTTTTCATGCTTATTGAATGCTAATATGTGCTTTGATACATTAATTGTGGGATAATGGGTTGGATAAGGAGTGTGAATTGGTTTATTACATGCAAGTATTCCCATGTGTATGGTAATTCGGTAAGTTCCCTAGTTAGAAATGGTAGCTATTTTGTTTGAAAAATAATCTGAATCAGTTTTATCCTCTCACTAATTTCTTGTGTGAACAAGGAGTCTGGTGGTGTAAGATCCTCTTGCTATGTCTCTTTTGTCTATTTCAACTCTAGCCCTCTTTCCAGTTGTTACGAGGAAAATCTCTCTATGGCTAGGGTAAACCACAACAGACACATATGTCTACATAAATTAACTCTTTCCCATAAACATGCTATATAAACCAATGTGAAAGAGAGATAAGAAAGGGACCTACTTCATCCAGATGTTTGATGATGTCCACCATTGAGCACTTTGACCCAAAGCTTTATACCTGCAACAAGTTCTCAACAAACAAGCGAAGCAAGCATATAGTGATAATATAAAAGGTTAGCACATTAGATAGCATAATCCATTAATATACAAAATAAACATGCCCATGTATAATAAATCATATATTTGAAAGATATAAATTGGACGGGAATAAAGTATTTCTATTAATAAATGATCAGTAGAAGTGAAAATATTACAAACTTTCGTGTCAGCACGGTTCGAAACCGAGTAACCAAGTTCCTTCTAGTTGGGCCTCCACCACTTCAATCCTCCACCAAAGGCAATATCATATAAGGGAGACAACGTGGTTCTTCATCAATAAGGGAAGAGCTTGGGGGCTGAAATCTGTGTTCAGACTTAAAGGACAAAGGGATGCAGAATCAATATGAAGTAAATAATTTATCCATAGTAATTTTTCTCTCAAATTTGAATTCTCTCCTCTTTTCCATAACTCAAAATTGGATTCTTTATAGCCTTCACAATGCAATTGAAGGGCCGAGTCAGAACGTTTCCAGTATATGGAAGACCAAGGATCAGAGATCTCCTGTCGTGACATGGAAACCTGACATTTAATTTTGATTTTCTGGCACAAATCCCTATGTACGCGGGTTGTAGTGGAGTAGCCTACATATACACTTGCTGTATAGGGTGCAAGATGCATATAAGTGGAAAAAATTTATATTTTTGTCTCTGGATTTATCAATCACGGAAAACAAATCTTCATAGGGAAATGGAATAAGGTCCTCTCTGCAAGATTGCATAGGGTGAGGCAAATCTTTCTCTAACACCAACCTCCCCTTTTATGAACTCTTATGAAATTTTGGAGAAGTTGAGGCTTTTGGGTGGTGGATTTGGTGGCACAAATCACCCTTATGGTTCAAGGATCCTTTGTAGCAAGCATTTGTTATTTTGGAAATTGGGTCCTTTGGGAATGGGGTTTTCTCGGTCTATAGAAATTGTTTTAGACTTTAGGTTGATTGCAACCCTGAATCCTTACATTGCCTTATCAAAGTGGCCTCTAAATGTTTCTCCAATGAGTATGTTAAAGGGTGTTTTTTAGAACCTGGGTTTAGTGTGTCGGGATTGTGTTTCAATGCAATATACTAGAATTTTGATCTTGAGTGTAGCAACATGAGTGCTCTATGGTCTCGAGCCATCCATAATGAATTTTTTCCCATTAAGCATAATGACAATTCCATTGGTAGTTATATCATTGGTGTAAGCATGGAGCTTGGTCATTTCCATTGGTCATTTTCTTAGGTTTTTTGTGTAGAACCAAACAATATGGATAGGGGCGACATCTAGGAGATTCAAAGAATCATGTGATTCCATGAGGAATTGATTAAATCCATTATAAGTGCAATTTTATATGTTTCCTCCAAAGTTTCGAAGATTGAGCAAGTTTGCATTAATCAAAATACCAACTACATGAGTATTTTTTAGCATCAAAAGTAGAGGATAGATTATCTGGAGGTAGAGTGTAGAAAACTGTGTAATTTCACTCTCAATCAACATATGGAATCCTTAATAATGACCTACAACAACGAGGATATATAGAATTTTGTTCAAGATGAGTTGAAGGAGGAGGAGACAGTTCATTAACTGCGAGAACACACATAAACATAAGGACAAAGCTCCTCTCATATGATGGGGGTAATGAAGATGAGGTTGGTGCTGTTGTTTACCATTAATTTTATGTATTGCATAGTTATATGTATTTTAGGATTATTTTTTAAACAAGCCACTTGTAGGCCAACTTGGAACTTATATTTTGAGATTTGTTGGAATATTTTTTATGTTTTCTCATAAAACTGTTTTACCTTGCTGGAAAATGTAAGAATTAGTCTTATATAACTTGTTGTATGCTTCAACTACAACCTTTTGAATGAATACAAACTTTTTTTTGTTATAAAAAAATAGTGTTTGATTTTATTAATACATCGTGTGCCTTCGCATTCATCCTCGCCATCAAATTTTGGTACACCTGTTTTTATTTTATGTATAATACCATTAAACAAAATTGTGTTCAATGAATGATGTGGTCGTGAAAATGATTTATGGAATTTGGGATACTTGTTCCTTTACTCCCATTTTTAATTATTCAATCTCAACCTTGAGAAACTTATGATTCTAACTCTCCTTCGCAAGCCTTGTATTGATTGTTGAAAGATTGGATTCAATATTTTTTATCATATCAATTAATTCTAAGTTGGGAGGATCTATGGCAACTAAGGATTTCTTTGAACTTTCAAAATTCCTCATGATGTAATAATTTTGGTTAATGAACTATTGATAGCATATGGAAAAATAGTTAAACTTATTTGCAGTGGATTGAGCAACATTGGTATGATCCTCATGCACATAGTTCATGTATACTTATTTTGTAAGCTATATATTTAACTTCCACGTGTAGGTACAAGGTTGGTTTGTTGGGGTGATGTGGGTTGTGAGGAAGTTATATCTTCATGCTCGGGAAATCTTGCATGTGGAGAAATGAATCACCCATATATGTGAAGGTTATTATAGGCTACAAACAATCTTAATGCAAATATATACCATGTTGTATGGACTTGTGTACGCAGGCTCAAGGTCTTCAAAATCTTTAGGCTCTAATACCAATTGGAAGTGTTATCACTCTGTAATTTGCCCAAGGCTGTGGAGGCAGTCACAGAGGAAACATCAAAACCGCTTCGAGTCTTGGATCTAGCCCTCCAAGACTCAGAGAGGGATCTCTCGATCTAATATAACTTTGTTTGAAGAGGATATTAGGCTAGTTACATAGAACATAGGATTTATTTTTAGGAATTGGGTATGGGTAGAGAAAAGAAATCATGGGCTATGGAGTCACTGCAACGAACGATTAAAAATCCATGTCAACAGGCTAATATTTGCAGGGCAAGGTAGACTACTCACTAGATCCTTTAATTTAAATGAAATGGGTGAGACGAAAACAGGTCAAGAAATCCAATTAAACATAGAGCAACTAAGAATTCTAAGTTTAATCTTCAGTGGAAAACATAAAAAACTATACTAAGCCAGAGACAAAGGGTGCATTAAAACCAATTCTGTTCTTAATCTTCTTGGAATAATTTAGAGGAAGACATTAATTACGATAACAGAGAAACAAATTCACATAGAGGGATGCACATCACCAGTCGAAATAGTCACAAGAATCCTGCAGCATAGCACTGTATAATTGAATTGATGAAAAACACAGAAAGCTCAATGAGCTGTTTTACAAAATTTAAATCATGGTCCTCGACTGATCAACCCTTTTTAAATTAAAATCCTATGAATAAATAGGATATATCTCCCCATAAGTTTCAGAAGTTGGATTCAACCGCCTCGGCCAAAAATAGCCACAAATCCCCCAAAATCTGGAACTGCCCACCATGAAAGACAGGCCTAATTTCTGCAAAAAAGGGGTCTGAACATACATCTTTTTCTCTTCAACACTGACACCTGGGAAAAAAGTGAAGGAGGTTATTGTATATGGGCATGTGATGGACAAAAATATCCTTCGGTTTCGCCAAATTCGCTTCCAGCTGGCCGTAACAGCTCCTATAAAATTAGGACTGTAACGGAAAAATGAAAAACTGGAAAAAAGGGTCTCTAAGATGGCTTCGATTCTCCTTGCTCGTGGCACCTGTGAAAAAACTAAGAGAGGTTTTTGTTATTCA
>JZKD02S1644044.1:42144-52300 GCA_000966675.3 Picea glauca
ATTTCCTACAACTATGGAATTTAATATTCTTGATAGTGTGAGGTTGAGCACATATATTTCCAATTCTGTGGGTGACCTATTGTATCGGTAGTGGAGTATTAACTTACTTGTTGGATTGAGGTCGATCCCTGTAATGTTTATTGACTAAATCAACTTGAGTGTTGGGTACATTATTTATACCAAGGTCGATTAAGAATCTTACCATGGTCGATTGATCCGGTGAAAGGGTGTCTTAAAATTGTTAAAGTGTATATCTATTGAGGATAGATATGAGCATCTCTTTGTCCATTGCACTGACATGTGACCAATAATAAAGTCGATTGAGGTTTGGGTCGTTTCCTTTACCATGATAAGGGCTCTTTTGATCACATTATAAGAATATGCATTGTTTTGAAGGAAAAGATTATTGTTTTTGATCAACATATGGAGACAATGTTATTGCTATAAAATCACAGTCTTGAAGGATACATCATTATCCATTGGTTGTATGAATTTGGAAGCCGTCTATTGTTACTGTGTATTTCTTATTGTGGTTGAAAAAAATACTAAGGATCAATCCATTCGGGTAGAATGTTGTTTGGTTGATATATTTATGATGTATCGAGTGCATCGACTTCACATATGAGTGAGTATTTTCGATATAGTGAGAATTGACTAGTAGATAAGATGGTCTTCTTGTTCAGATTTGAATTTCTTTGTGTAATGTTTTTGAAATGTGGACACTGTTTAGAGATTTATTATAGAGAAATAAAGAAGGTTGAAGCTTGTCTTTGAGTGTTATCACCAAAAAATTTCTCATAGAAACATAGTCAATGGTTGAAGACAATACCAACACAACACATTAATCAACATACCTCAAGAATTTACATAACATATTCAACAAGCAAAATTATACAAAATAGTTATTGAATTTTAGCGCAATTTCCCCAAATCTAACTTGCGCAATCCGCATGAGCCAATACAACATTGAATGCGCAAACTGCACAGTCCGTGCAACTGTCTCCATAAGAACCCAGGGTGATGCTGGAATAATGCATTAATGAAATCAATTAGGCCTCAACCACTTCCAAATTGGAGTGTACTCAGACAAGACACTCAAATTGGCCTGAAATCTAGCCTTGGGGCTATTGAGGGGATGGGTAGTACCTCCAAAGGGATCCCATTCAAACTACAAGCAAGTTAAGAAAAAATTTTCATTGGTCCTATAAATACATGACCAAGGTATGTAAACAAAGAGAATAATTTTGAGTATTTTTATGCAATTCATTTGGTTTTGGAGAAGCCATCATTATCCTAGAGCCTCTTGAGCATCCATAGCAAGTGTTTCACTTATCTCCTCTTGATAATTTTTTCAATCAAGTCTTCACCATTGTATTTCCATATTCCAATGTTATAAGAAGAGAGCTTTGTATTTAGGGGATTCGAGATCCATCCCAAGTAGAAAGAGGGGACTCATAAGTTCCCATACTTCTCCTAGGTGTTATCAATTCAAAGATCATTCCTATTGGTAGTTATTCCTTGTGTCTCTTTCATGCATCCATTTGAAGTTTTTACATGATTAGTTTAGTATTTATTTCTTGTTATTTTCCTTCTTGATTTCTCTCTAGTTGAACCACTAATCAACTAACTCATTTTTGTATTGTCTTGTTGGCCTAACAAGGCAATTAACCCACTTGTTTTTGCTCACTCTAGTACTCAAACAAGAACAACATAATTGCGACCATACTGGGGATGTGGATCAAATTCCTCCCCAATTACGCTATTAAATATTTATTTCTGACTTATTTGTGTTTGCAAGGATTAAAACCAGCCCAGTACAACCCTCAGATGCAAGAATTGGGCCTTTGATCAAGAGATCTAAATTTAAATTTCAATCCCACCGTTTCTTAGTGTTTGCACGGGTTTGGGAAAAACAAACGCACATGCTGCATGGAATTGCACACTGTCTGTCTTTTCATTTTGCACAAACTGTGCATTGTGCACGACTGTCTCAACTAGAATCCACACAAAAGTCTTCTTTCCCACTGATTGTAAGTCTCGTTGAGCCCAATTTCACCAAGTAGGCTAAGTTTAATTTTCAACACTTTTTAAGGCCATAAAAAGAAAAGTTTGAGTTCTTTCTTTCATAGGTACTTAGCCACACATAGACATTTAGACAGATAAAAAGAACCATAACATATTCATCTTTTCTTGTTTCCACATGGATGGATTAGTATAACATTTGAACTTCATAATTAAAGTTTTTCTTTTACAAATCATCACATTAAATAAGAACTAGGATACTACTTTGATATCTTTGCGTATGCTCTTTCCCTTTTACCATTGAGAAATATGGGGGAATCATAAAAAGGGTCTCTTAAGAAATCTCCAGCTCCCTTTAAAAATCAATCAAACAATTAGGAGAGCCCAATACATCTTAGTTTTATTTGTTGAAAAATAACCTTAAAATATTTGTAAGGGTCCATACATTTCCACATGTTTGCAATATTAGGATAGTTTCAAGTTTTTAAAGCAAAACAACCTACGAACTTTTAAGGATTTGTAAGGGTCCATACATGCCCACATGTCTACAATCTAGTGACAATTTCAAATATTTATTATATTAGATAACATTCTAGGAAGATTAAAGAATCAAGAGTAAGGACCCACATGTCCACCATGCTAGTGATCTAGAGCTTTTAAAATTTCGCAAGGATTGTCTTGAAATTTAGTAAGTTAGAGTTAAACAAGATTTGTAAAGGACAAAGTGATGTCCACGTGTTAAAATTTTAATCACTAAATTATTGAAAATCATTTGGAACCATCACTTCTTGCACACAAAATCACCTCACCACACACTTAAAATTTATGTCGTATACTTGGAGTCATATATTCTCTTCTCCCCACGCCCATAAGCGATCTCGAAGAATCATAAAGAATTCGTATATCTTTGGAAAATTTCCACACTGCTTTAATCAACGAGGTTGGATCATGACCCCAATATCACAACCTATCCCAAATCCTAAAAAACCATTAAGTAACTCATCTTTAACCTCCAAAAGAGGAGAAAAAAAGAAATTTGGAGTCTAAGTTAATATCTCGGGGACAAACATCCAAATAACTCCCCGTTATCATTTCTCATTGAAACTTAGAAGTTGTGAAATAAAATATTCAAATTATCTAAATCAAGCATTCCTACATCATAAGGCATGGGGATACCCGTAAAGGATTGAAGGCTGAGATCCAATTTTTCTGTGCGTGCCTCGTTGGGTCACCCAATCCTTGGAAAGCATCCAACCCGTGACCCATTTCTTAGGCCGAAAATCTAAATGTCGCGCTTGATCAAGGTAGCTTAGTTTCCAAATATAGGTTTTTCCCACTTGGGTGGTGGTTGTGGGTTTCAATCGCACCTCAATCATATTTTGAATGGCTGTTGGGAAATATCGCTAGTATTTTCGGGATATGCCCCCTTCACCCCTCATTATAATTGATTGATTCGTGCCTTCACTAATTCCTCTTTCGGTGGGTTCATGCCCCTTTGTTGAGTTCTTTTGGAAGGCCTGGTGCATTTTTAGAGGAAGGATGATATGTATTTTATGAAACATGCAATTTATTTTATTCCCCCACATGGATAATCCACAAACCATATTACATTGTTGCTTGTTTTATGCATGATCTCCACTTTTGATTACATACAACTTTAAAACATTGTTGAGATAGTCCACATTTATAGAACACTTGCCCACTTATTCCTCTCACTACCAATCACACACATTTTCATTTAGTCCAGAATCATAGGGGAACCACAAAATCCCCATCATTCTAGGCGCTTATGAAACCTCCCTCCAATATTTGGAGGCATCCATCATTTGGATGACACGTCATCTCAACCAAAACATACACCAGTGAGTGCAACTATTTTAGGATCGACTTTTCTTGGTTCCACCTTACTAGGCACCAATATCCCAAACAAATCACCCACTACTCCTACATCAATAGAAGGTGGAGCCCAACCTTATTTGCAAGGTACGAGTTCCTAACCATCCTCGCAAGGAACTTATTCTCAACCACAACACACCATGGCTCAAACACCTCCTACCATGCCATACTTGGCATCCCTCAACATTCCATATTTGACCAAACTAATGAATGATAGAGTCCTTCACAACCCCACATGGACAAATATGCCCACCAAGCTACTTTCTGACTTCCCAAATTTTGAAGTAAACCCAGGAGAAGACCCAACCAATATTATCATGTCTTTTCACCTGTGATGGTCTTCCAACAATATTATGGAATATTCCATTCATTTGAGATTGTTACAATGAACACTTATTGGTCCATCTGCCAAATGGTACGTGGATGAGAAATCAGGGTCACACATGACCTTTGAATCCCTAGCCAAAGCCTTCTTGTATTTATTTCAACTCCTTGTCCGTCATGACACTAGTTTGGAAATTCTATCAGAATTCAAACAAACCACATATGTCCACATCACTAATCATATTCATGAATGGTGCAAGAGAAGAAGCATTTGCAAGGTTGATACCACCCCACAACAACGACTAGATTGATTCCTCAAATCACTAGTCCCTGTCATCACCAAAGATGTGGCTACAACCTTTTCTCAAATTGAATATGAGACCATAAAAAAGGCCCAATAATTTGATTTGATTTACTCTCAATCGAGGTACTTATACACCGTATTGCTAGATGCTTCTTTTTCTCTCCCCTTTGGTCAAGCTAAACCTAGAGCATCGCATGCCGCAAATGGATTGATTGGGTACATGGCCCATTTTCACCCATATTCTCAATATGTACCCACATTTGGGGCTAACCAATACCATCATCCATACAGTTGGAGTCCATGTTATCCTCCCCCCACCCCTCAAACCCCTTTTACACTCCCTCCCAATCCCTCAATGGGCGGGGATGTACCTACACCACCAGCCAACCCAGTACAAGTACCACTCCCAGGTCCACCACCTAACACATCATACAAATCCATTAATGGGGGTTGAACATCCACCTCATATAAACAATAAGGATCCCCCCCACAAGGTAATCCATATTACCCCTTCCTTGGCCCCCCTCAACCTATTGCACCACCACATGGACAACAACAGGTTGGTGTGAATTTTATTCAATGTTCTCCTATTCAACAAGTCCAAGCCTTTAAATAGATGAATACTTCCAACCCTCCTAATCAATATAATAAAAAAAAAATAAGAGAAAGAACAAAAATAACACCAACCAAGGGTAGGGGGAAAATCATTTGCCACAACACACCCCAGCAGGGGGAAACTAAAATATCCAAGGGGGAAATAACAATGGACAACAAAGACGAGGGGAAAATATCAACCACATGACCAATTTCCCTTATGGACTATGTGGTGAGTATGGTCATTAAACTCACCATTGTCCTCAANCCCCCACATGGATAATCCACAAACCATATTACATTGTTGCTTGTTTTATGCATGATCTCCACTTTTGATTACATACAACTTTAAAACATTGTTGAGATAGTCCACATTTATAGAACACTTGCCCACTTATTCCTCTCACTACCAATCACACACATTTTCATTTAGTCCAGAATCATAGGGGAACCACAAAATCCCCATCATTCTAGGCGCTTATGAAACCTCCCTCCAATATTTGGAGGCATCCATCATTTGGATGACACGTCATCTCAACCAAAACATACACCAGTGAGTGCAACTATTTTAGGATCGACTTTTCTTGGTTCCACCTTACTAGGCACCAATATCCCAAACAAATCACCCACTACTCCTACATCAATAGAAGGTGGAGCCCAACCTTATTTGCAAGGTACGAGTTCCTAACCATCCTCGCAAGGAACTTATTCTCAACCACAACACACCATGGCTCAAACACCTCCTACCATGCGATACTTGGCATCCCTCAACATTCCATATTTGACCAAACTAATGAATGATAGAGTCCTTCACAACCCCACATGGACAAATATGCCCACCAAGCTACTTTCTGACTTCCCAAAGTTCGAAGTAAACCCAGGAGAAGACCCAACCAATATTATCATGTATTTTCACCTGTGGTGGTCTTCCAACAATATTATGGAATATTCCATTCATTTGAGATTGTTCCAATGAACACTTATTGGTCCATCCGCCAAATGGTACGTGGATGAGAAATCAGGGTCACACATGACCTTTGAATCCCTAGCCAAAGCCTTCTTGTATTTATTTCAACTCCTTGTCCGTCATGACACTGGTTTGGAAATTCTATCAGAATTCAAACAAACCACATATGTCCACATCACTAATCATATTCATGAATGGTGCAAGAGAAGAAGCATTTGCAAGGTTGATACCACCCCACAACAATGACTAGATTGATTCCTCAAATCACTAGTCCCTGTCATCACCAAATATGTGGCTACAACCTTTTCTCAAATTGAATATGAGACCATAAAAAAGGCCCAATAATTTGATTTTATTTACTCTCAATCGAGGTCCTTATACACCGTATTGCTAGATGCTTCTTTTTCTCTCCCCTTTGGTCAAGATAAACCTAAAGCATCACATGCCGCAAATGGATTGATTGGGTACATGGCCCATTTTCACCGATATTCTCAATATGTACCCACATTTGGGGCTAACCAATACCATCATACATACAGTTGGAGTCCATGTTATCCTCCCCCCACCCCTCAAACCCCTTTTACACTCCCTCCCAATCCCTCAATGGGTGGGGATGTACCTACACCACCAGCCAACCCAGTACAAGTACCACTCCCAGGTCCACCACCTAACACATCATACAACTCCATTAATGGGGGTTGAACATCCACCTCATATAAATAATAAGGATCCCCCCCACAAGGTAATCCATATTACCCCTTCCTTGGTCCCCCTCAACCTATTGCACCACCACATGGACAACAACAGGTCGGTGTGAATTTTATTCAATGTTCTCCTATTCAACAAGTCTAAGCCTTTAAATAGATGAATACTTCCAACCCTCCTAATCAATATAATAAAAAAAAATAAGAGAAAGAACAAAAATAACACCAACCAAGGGTAGGGGGAAAATCCTTTGCCACAACACACCCCAGCAGGGGGAAACTAAAATACCCAAGGGGGAAATAACAATGGACAACAAAGACGAGGGGAAAATATCAACCACATGACCAATTTCCCTTATGGACTATGTGGTGAGTATGGTCATTAAACTCACCATTGTCCTCAAATTACCTATTACAAAAGGATGAAGGACACCATGAATCCACCAAGACCCCCTACCCCAGAGGGACCACCACAATTCCCTCAAAACTATATGCAACCAAAAACCCCTGAATTCCTACAAAATATGATTTCCCACCAAGGAGTCATCAATACTCATCCAGAGCAAGTTCCCCCCCTCCAACAATAGTTGAGACAATATCCCAACCCAGGTCCCACTCAAAAAGGGAATTCGACTGATCACAATAGTCTTCTCACACAAGAAGAAATCCTACTACAAACTCGTAGTCATCAATACATCATGCCTCCTGACTCAAGTTTGACCACCTTGGACTCACCCCAAATACCTATAGGGAAAAATTTGACAATAACCCGTCCTAGCACAAAAACAACCACTCATGTACCATATGCACCTTTGTGTGGGAATGTACACAACCCTCATGCTAGAGCAACACATAGCTATATTCTCATTGATGATCTGGTTCAATCCCCATATGCTATGTTAGTGTTAGAGGTTATCCAAATATTCCCTTTACAAGGAAAGGCCCTACTCTCACAATTGAGGGAAGTCAACCCATCAGATAATCATATGATTAGTTTTCATTTGGATAATTCCAAACCACTCCTTCCCTCTCTAGTCTCTTTCCAAATCTTGTTCAAAATAAGAAACATAACCGTACATTGATGAAGGGGCATCTACATGTATTATGTCCAAAACAATATGGCAACAAATCGGAGCACCTGAGCTCATCCCCTCCACCATTAGTCTTTGATCATACAATGGTCGCCCATCACAACCTAAAGGCGTCTACTAGAATGTGCTAGTTGAACTAGGGGGAAAAAAAATTCTCATCGACATTGAAGTCATCGATGCCCAATTGGATTACAACATCCTCTTTGGATGAAACTATATGTACACCATGAAGGTCATCACCTCTTCTATATTTCACACCATGCTCTTCCCCCACAATGGGAAGATAGTCACCATTGACCAATTAACACACTATGAACCCAATCAGTCGGGCCACATAGAAAACATCCTCCCTCTCATACGAGCTAGCTATGACCTCTCACTAATCATGGAAGTCGGACTAGGAATTTTCTAGGATCCATCACTTATGGTTTTTTTATCAAGGGTCACCCCCTTGTACCCTCCCACCTATCGACACCACTCAAATCTATATTGTCACATCATATGGTGTGGAAATGTCTGACAATACCTCTCTTGAAGTCTCCATACCCTTGTCCTTCATGGAGGAATCTATGTCACAAAAAATCCCTGAAGAGAGTACTTCACATTCCCCTCTGGAAGAACCACCCCTCCAAGCCACCCTGTTGAAGGTTGGGAAAATTCCTATTTGGAAAATGGTCCCTCAAGCTATAACCCAAATACCATTCTTTTACCCACCATTAGGGGTCTTATAATATCAGGTGGCCACTACTCCTACCTTTCCAAATATGGTGTTTAACATCTCGGTTAGGTATCTCACCCCACCATCTATGGTACCCGTCCCATCCATTCCACCTCAAACATAGGTTTTTCCTACACAAGCAATGGTTAAATTCCAACTCTTCCCACTAGTCACATGGCTGCGGGTAGTGATACCAACAAAGGGGGAACCAGTACCAACAAAAGAGGCACCAAGAAGAAAAATGACTTCTCCATTCCCTCCCAACCTTGAATCCAACCACCATGCACTTTGTGCAACATTTGGACACCCAACCAATCTCTGCCTTACCTTACTAGAACTACACATTCTAATGCATATGCCCAAGGTAGAGCCATTAATTCCTATGCCTGTAGAGACACCCATAACCACAGAACCTACATCACCTTGACATAAAGGTATTCCTACCAAATTGACATGCGCCATATGCTCACAATATGGCCACTATACCCATCATTGTCCAACTCTCCCTTAGTTTCAAGAAACCTTGACAACCATGTGACAAAAAGAATTGCATGAGCCCTCTCAAGCACCATTCACCACTTCTACCATTATTGATATTCATTACATATCCAGGTCAGTGAATGAAAATATGAGATGCGCTTGTGCATTATGTGATAAACTAGACCATTTTAGATATATGTGCCCTTTCATTATTGATTCCAGAGCTCGACACATGGCATATCTTCCACATATTCCAACATCGGTTCAAACCCCCCTTGAATTGATAGTGGAAGTATCTCCACAAGGACATCATCCAATGTTCCCCCACCTTTTACCCCTGGATCCTCTAGCCATACTGATCTCATAACTATCAGAATACTTCTCGTTGAACCCACCCAATTCTCCTATAAGTCCTATCCATGAGATTCTTACTCTCCCCTTCTTACATGATCCACACACATATATGAATATATGGTGCATTTCATCTCGTGAAGCCCCCTCATCTCCTCCCATCGGTCCACTTATCACAAAAGGAAACGATGACCACCCATCTTCATCTTCTACCCCTTTCATAGATGAAGACGTCATCATCAAATCATATCAGACCTCAGACACCACCATAACCCACCCGCTTGTTGAGACCTCTGACAACCCATTATTTTCATTCATTTTCCAATCATATGAAGATATATTAGATACCACGAAAACACCATATTTTCCATGGGATTCCATGCATCACCGATATTTATTTTTGGTATAAGAATCATTTCAACCCCGCATAGACACTCATGTCTATGCAATTTAAACCAAATACTTCATCCCCCTCAGACATGCGGATTGGTTAAAACATCCAATACCCTCACCTAATAATTTTGAAGAAGGGAATATAGCCAACATGATCCAGGAGGATCTTGTTGTCCACCCACCTATTCCAAGTGGCTCAAAACAATTTTTTGGCAACTTACTATTTTTAGTAGTTTTTCGGGTTCCAAATTTCTGGGGCCATTTTAAGGGCCTAAATGAAATTTTTTCACTATCATGCATCGAAATGATGAT
>JZKD02S1644044.1:57924-71542 GCA_000966675.3 Picea glauca
AGATCATGATAGTCTTAAATACTTCTTGGAACAAAGACTGTCTTCAGAAGAACAACAAAAATGGGTAACCAAGATATTGGGTTATGATTTTGAAATCGTTTATAAAAAGGGGAAGCAAAATGTTGTGGTAGATGCACTGATGCACTCTCAAGAAAGGATGAAGATGTTGAGGCCCTTCTATGTGCTATCTCGATCATCCAACCCGATTGGATAATAGAAGCAAGTGATGAATGGAAGAATGAGGAAAAAGTGTGGACTCTCATTCAATGGTTGCAACAGGATTCAAGTACATCAGATACATTTACATGGAAAAATGATTCACTATGGTAAAAAGATCGCTTATATTTATGTAAGAACTCCCAAATCAAACAAAAGGTACTATTGGAATTGCACACCTCTCCAGTAGGAGGGCACCTCTCCTTTCAAGGTACAAGTTAATTTTGATATTCTCATATTTGAAGGTCAGATCGATGCAGAGTCCATAGAAAAATAGTTAAATATGCTAGATTGTTATTTCTTTGTTCACAAATTTTCCGACAGGGAAAAGATCACCTTCACACTCCTTAAGTCTCTCCTACATGTCAAACATTGGTGGGAAACTTACTGTAAGCAAATTTCCATAGAGGATTATGGAATATATGGGGTCAATCCCACTTGGGAATGTTTTGTGGATGCGGTCAAAGAACGATATTACCCTCTTGGTAACTATGACGACCAGTACATGAAACAAACCACATCGAGGAAAGAGAGGGGAAAAACAATGTTGGAGTTAAAAAATACTTTCCATACCTTGTGCACCAAGCTGGGTATCAAATAATCCAAGCGACATCCGGTCTTGAAATACCGTGGGGCTCTACATAGGTACATCCAAACCGAAACATATTTCTTGGATATCTCATCATTGGGAGTTGTCTATCGATATTCTTTGAAAATCGAGTAGAAATTTAAGCACCATAACAAACGAGAGTTCAGGTTTGCAAATACGCAACAAACAAAGTATGGTAAAGACGACCTTGACAACCATCCTCCATAAAACCATTCCAAGCCACATGAAAATAAGGGTAAAAAAAAGACGAAGAAGAACACTGGAAAATGGTGTGATGTCCATAAAATCCCCTAGCACAACACTGATGAATGTCGGTCAAAACAATAATTGGTGGACAAGATCAAAGAAAAGGAGCTGAACCCTGATTCAAAATCTGATTCATAAAATAATGAGAGAAGACATATCATCGACACAGAGCCCACTGCTATTGTTGCGACCACAACATTTCAATGAGAAGAACCAACAGATACTGAAGAGATGGATCACCTTTTTAATTGATAGATGTGGGTGAAGGGGACCCTGCTGCATTTTATTGTTGATAGTAGAATCCAGAAGAACCTCATCTCAGCAGAGGTCGTCAAACAATTAGGATTGTCGACAACACCACACCCACAATCGTACAACATCGGGTGGCTTCATCAAGGATGAGATCTCTGCGTCAGCTAGTATTTTAGATTGTCATATGACATCCAACCCTTCAAGGATGAGGTATTATGCAATGTTTCCTTGTTAGATGTCTGTGATGTTCTTTTGGGCCAACCATATATGTGGAAGCGCCATGCTATTTATGAGTCTCGACCCCGTAGTTTCATTGTTACTCTTGGGGGTCATCTATATAGGATACCAGAGGTAGTTCCGACTACTGTCCCACAAAAAAATGTCACAAGTTAATCTATCATACTACAAAATTCATCCTCTTCACAATCTGTTCAAAAGATGAACATAAGGACACTGCAACCACTGGAGCCTTGGCCCAAGACCTTTCTTTCCAATAGAAACAGATTGCAGAAGAGAAAGAAGATATTGTTTCTTCACATACAATGGTACCTACAAACTGCCCAGTCAAGACAATATACAACAAGTTGATTGAACATATTCAACCCCACCAACAATAGTTTCATGACAGTCTTCAACAAGCTAAGCAATGCGACTTCTCCATCAAGGCAAGCAACTCACCAAGATTCAGATTCAACAAACGCTTTCCCCTCTTCCCCAAGGCAATAAAAAAAATGGAGACAATTTCTTCCTAAGGAGGGAGGATTGATGCAGGAGGATGTCGGTGGCCACCCACCTATTCCAACTAGCACAGAACAATTTTTTGGCAACTTACTATTTTTAGTAGTTTTTCGAGTCCCAAACTTTTGGGGCCATTTTGAGGACCTAAATGACGTTTTTCACGATAGGAAACCTCAAATATATACAAAGGCTCTGATTGAGCCCGTGAAATGAATCTACTCATCATTACCTTTCTAACGAGCTATCGTGTGCCCCAAATGAAGATCATATGCCAAAGTTACACCCAAGGAAGTTGATACACCAAACTACCCAAACCAGGGTCCACAAAATTGTTGGATTTTCATCTTTCGGGGTTAGGGTTTTGGATTTTATTTATGTTAAAAAGGAATTTGGAGCCTCATTGCAACAACCATATTATTGTGAATGAGTGTTTCCATCACATATCTTCTCAGATATAAGCTGCCACCAGTCTAGCAAGACTTTTAGTCTGTATTTCTACAATTTGGTACATATCGCTCATTAATAGAAATTGTGTATTACAATATCTTTGTGTTTATGGTTATATCTCTGTTATATTATTGGATATCTGATATATCTATGTACATTTATTTATTATATCTCCGCTCTCATTTCATGCTGAAAATAATTTGGATCACAATATCCCCTACTATCAAAATTGACATCTCATTCAAACCTGACATCATCAGAGAGATCGCCCTCGGCACTGCCAGTTCTCCTGAAGAGATCACTGCTTATAAATCCATCTTTTAGGAATTTCAGGACGTTTTTGCATGGTCATACATGGAAATTCCCAAATTAGACCCAACCATTATTGAACATCGCATCGACACATGGCCTGATGTCACCCTCATTTGTCAAAAGAAACAACCTTTACACCCTTCAAAGGCCATGGATATCAAAGTAGAGATCGATAAATTATGTATTTTTGGTTCATATACCCTATTAAATATACTTCATGGGTCTCGTACCATGTTTCAGTCAACATAAAGAAAGGTACTATTCGAGTATGCACTGATTTATGGGACCTTAATCAAGCCTATCCCAATGGCAATTTCCCAACACCCTTCATCATCCAGGTTATCGATGCTTGCACCGATCATGAATTCCTTTCACTAAGGATGGATTGTTCAGGTATAATAAAATTCAAATTCGCCACGCAGATCAATACAAAACTGCATTCACTACCCCATGGAGCACCTTTGCCTATCGTGTCATGCCCTTCGGGATAAAAAATGAAGGTGCCACTTTTCAATGATCCATGATGTATGCTTTTCATGATTTTTCCCATATCATCCTTTCTTACTTGGCTGACCTCACTGCTCGCTCCAAGAAGTGATCACAACACTTAGAATACTTATGGCTTATATTTCAACGATGTCGCAAGTACAACATTCAATTGAACCCCCTCAGATATGTCTTTTGTGTCACAGTTGGAAGCTTGTTGGGCTTCATTTTTTCCCAACAAGGAATCATCGTGGACCCCCTAAAATCCCAATAAATCAATGAGATTCCTCCCCTAAAGTTTTTGCATCAATGACAAAGCCTCCAAGGAAAGGTTGATTTCCTACGATGCTTCATCCCCAACTATGCAATCCGTGCCCACAACTTATTATGCTTACTACAACGTGATATTCCATTCCATTGGGATCAACATTCCCAATATTATTTTGACTCCCTCAAAGAAGCACTTAGTAAATCACCCCTAATCAGTCCCCCAAACTTCGATAGGGATTACATCCTATATCTTTATGCCTTATAGGTATCAGTTGCAAGAGTGCTAGTTCAAGTAAGTGATGAACAATGCGAGCATGTTATTTACTACATTATAAAAAACCTCTCTGGGCCACCTATAAAGTACAATCATGAAGAGAAGTTAGCATAAACATGGTCATATGACCATCTGTACATACCCCATCCCAAAAACATGAAAAATAAAAAAATTGCAAGAGGACTAAACCACTCACCAGTCTCTCTCGCAAGCCAAATCTGACGTCCCACGACCTCGTACCACTCATAAATCTCACACCAAGACAATAAAAAATAAACTCATGCAAGTAAAAGTGAGGTGGAATTATGGGCCCCATGCCCATATATACACCTCTCCCCAAACTTCCCACCTTCCGTTCAAGAGCCCGAGAGCTCTGTTTTTCACATCGTTCATGACACAACAATCTTGATTCTACCATCTACACATTTGTATCATCCGTTCTATATTTTATTATGAAAACCTGGGGAGCCACCTCCTAGCATTGGTTTTAGGTACACACACTCATTATCATCATTATCAAATAATTGTCATATGTTCTTTATCATCATGCATTTTTCACATCGGGTATTTGGTTTTTGTGTGTGCAGGTTCTTGTTACGAAGATATACAACCCATTAAATATTATCCATCCTATGCTCCCTTCAAGTATATGTTCAACATTGACATGCCATCAAGCCCTCTGGAAACAATTACATCTCTCATTCACACCCTCTGATATGCACCCCTAGGATAATTAGACCCAGCTCTATGGTACCATCACCTCCATTTCATTTTGGTACTGCCATCCGGTAGTATTCCCACCCACATGAGTTGTCCCACAAATATTTTCCCCTTGGAAAATTGATGCTCATGCTTCTCTTTTTTCCTTAGGATTGGTATTCCTTGTAGTCTTTCACCTTAGAGAATGAGCCTCATACTTATTCTCATAATCTTTCTAGCCTACCCTTGATGGAATCCCACATCATATTGTTCTGGTTACATTAGGTGCACCTCTGCATCATCATCCACCTTCCATTTCATCCAACATGAATTTCCCATATGCAAGTACATCCTCCATTTATCTACTTGGTATAGAGACCCACCCATGGGGCCCCCGCCCTTCATCAGTCCACTCCTAAAAGATTGTGCCCCAAGAAGGCCAAGACATACTTCGCTGGGGCACCCACTTCCACATGTGCATAAACAACCCAATTATTCTTTATTCATTTGGTAATTGTACAAGGTACCTTTTAAATTTAGAACGTATAGTAGGTTTTTTTCCATCACCTTTGATGGAGATTTTTCTTGGCACAAAACAACCCATATCTCCCTTGATTGGGGCATCCCACTTCCACAACCATATATGAAAACTATCATTATCGTGGCCAAAATATCGACTATCACAGACATTCTTGTCCCAAACCTGTGTATTTTTACCTATCCTACACCCCTTTGTAGTACCCCCCATTCAACGTAGTTTACTTAATATTTGGTCTTCCCCCTGACACCAAATCATGTTTTATGGTTGTTGTCATTATTCCCCCTTACCCAAACCAAGGTATGTTCTTGAATCCCATACATTTTGAACTTCGTCCATGTCACCAGTCCCTTCATCATTTCCTCGATACAGTTCCTGACACCATTTTGATCAAATTGGTGTCAAGAATCCCTTTGCTTCTTGCAATTACACCCCCTTCCCTGTCGACGTCAACACAAGTTTCTATGAAGGTGGAAGTATATTGGGTTTCAAAACCATTATTTGTCTTTATTAAATCCCCCAAGGATTATGCAAATATCCACTTCATCAACAAATTTTAGTTACAATTATACCATTCTGGTGTCATGACATGAGAATGGGGCATGCCTGCCTCGTTTGTACAAAAAATTTGTTTTTACAAAGAATATTTGGTTCACATATTAGTTATCTATCCCTCCAACAAATCACTCTCACAATTCCTCAATACAATGTCTCTCACTCTTCTATATAATGACACATCACCAAAGAAACAATGATGTATTTTGGTTATATGTATGCTCCTAAACTCACACATCATGGGGCATCTGTTATCACTGAAAAATTTCTCATAGAAATACATGAAATGGTTGAATACAGTATCAACACAACACATTAATCAACATACCTCAAGCATTAACAAAACCTATTCAACAAGCAAAACTATACAAAATAGTTATTGAATTTCAACGCAATTTCCCCAAAGCTGACTTGCGCAATCCACGTGAGCCAACACAACATTGAATCCACAAATTTCATGGTCTGTATGGTTGTCTCCACAAGAACCTGCGTTGATGTGGAAACAATGCATTAATGAAATTGGTTGGGCCTCAACCACTTCCATATTGGAGTGTACTCAAACAAGATACTCAAATCGACCAAAAATCTATCCTTGGTGCTATTGAGGGGATGGGTAGTACCTCCAAAGGGCTCCCATTCACACTGCAAGCAAGTTATGAAAAATATTTTATTGGTCTTGTTATCGCTCAATTTGTACTTTTCCCAAAGGGAAAGGCTAAGGGATGAAAATTGGAGCAACATGAGGTTATCCTATCATTGTCACCTCAACATGATACCTCTTTCTAATTAGGGTTGATGGCTTGAGGGAGACGTCCCTAGTGACCTGGGGGTTTGAGAGGGAAAAGGTTTAAGTGTCTATAAAGGTATTCCTTCTCACAAGTCACACTGATTAGAAAGTCCCAAGGTTTTAACCAATGAAGTATTGAAGTTTTTAGTTGTACCTGCCTAGAACAAAGCAACAAGAAAATGATATCTTTTGCAAGTACAACTTGCTGTTAGTACTTCATAAAACCATGGACTTATCAATAAAATAAATAGTTGATGTATGATGAAGCAAACATAAATTTTATAACAACAATGTTTATAAGATAGTAGCACAATAAATGCCTTAAAGAGCTTCACAATGACAAAAAATAATCACTCTATAATAGAAAAGTACTAGCATTTGTCAGAAGCTACTCAGGCAATGTATAAATCAAATTTACAATTCTTTTAGGTTCTTTTATTGCTGCAATAAGTGGTTGTATATTACTTTTGTAACAACAACAAGTAGGTTAGTAGATTAGTCTATTCTAGGGTCAGGAAAAGTTAGTAGAGAGCTCGAGGTAAAAGTTTTGAGGGTAGATTTCATCAATCACACAACTGTAAGGCTTAGATAAGTGCTTTTAGGGTAAATATAGTCTCTTTTAGAAACAAAAATATTGAAGGAACAAATTGATAATAAGATATCTATAGACAAGAAGGTCAATGATTGAAGTGTTGGTAGCCCAAGGCTTCAATCACCAAACCTTAGTGGGGAAAATGGCCACTAGGAAGTAGGTAACCTTAGGCTCTAGTAGTTTTCCTCCTTATTTAGCTCAAAGATGAAGTAGATGACGGATAAAAGAAGAAAAAGATGCTAGGGTGTTGCAATGGAAAGGCCCTTAGCACAAAGCTTCAAGAAAATATGGTTTCTAGCATAATCTAGTAGGTGAAAGTTGTTAAGGCAAGAACAATAACATGTGCTTTATCCTCCTAGGGTTTTAAGCTAGCAATTTCACAATCTTAGAATAAATTCAAGATAAATACACCATAACCATTCAATGAAGAAGAATTTCATAAAATTTACTTACATTCACCAAGAATCATCTAGCAATAGGCCTAGTTGAAGACTTCCACCAAGAAAAATGATAAAACATACCAAAAATAGCCTCCTTCAAGAAGTGCGTACTAAATTTCAGCCAAAAAAACCTAATTAGGGTGCAAATTTAAGACCTCACTTAAGTGTGAGTGAAATATGATGAAATAATGCAAGGGGAAAACCCTTATTTATACAGTGAAAATGACCATAATTAGGTCAAAAAGGACGACATGGCCAGTTTACATGTAATATCCATTTTTTACATAAAAATGAAAAATTAAACCCTAAATCAAGAAGAAAAGGTGACTTCATGCCCCTTTAGGGTGATGCTAGGACTCTCTAGTGAAATTTTGGCCTCTAGGAGCAAAACATTAGGTCTCCCAAGGCCTTTGGATCAAGCCACATGTGCCACTTGCCACACAACTACCTCCAAACTGTCCATCAAATGTTGGGTGATGTCAAGGGTCACAAAAATGACATCATGGGCCTTTCAAGGCCAACATCATAGCAGGAGGGAAAGACCCCCCTGGGTCTAGGCCTGCCAAGTTGTCTCTGGTGGAACATCCTCCTCTCTCTTCGGTGCAAACCTCTGACATGTGTCTGCCCCTGGCTGGGGCCTCAAAATCCATCTAGTGGGATTTTAGCCCTATGGAGGTCTGAACTAATCATCTCCCCATGTGTACCTATCCATCAGGTGTGGCTCTACAAAAACAACAAGTACTCCCTCCATGGGATCATAAGTCACAAGGATCATAGCAATGTCAATCAAATCTAATAATCAAGTTATCTAAACATGTGCATAAAACCCCCCTTTCCCAAACAAGTGCTTAAAGATGTTATTCTATTCTACAAGCCAGGTTTGGAGAGGGTGTTAGGAGGTCCTACTGGGATAATTCTCATTGGATGTGGGATGTTTCCATGTGAAGAAAAATACAAGCCATGTAAGTGGATGAGGTGGTGCATGGATGTTTAAGCAATGGGTGCAGTGATGACAGGGGAATGTATGGCTTACCTGTGGGTGCCTCTAAAGAGGCTGAGATGCACCTTATCATGGATGCAAATGTCTCCAATCCCATTCAATTCCTTTTATATTTTTTTCTTATTGATTTTTCTTTCAAAAGACTAGTTAGGGGACACTGCACTGGCGCAATGACCAATGGTGACAATGTTACCCACAAGCATTTCACGAAGATGAGAAGTTTGGCTCATGATGAGACCCCCTTTCTCTTGGCTATGCCACAAAGAACCACTACCCTAGTGTGGTGACTAGATGAATGATAGTTTCATACCATTACATGCCCATGGAACTAATAGGTTGGCTCGTGATGAGACCCCCTATCCTCCAACTAGGTCTTGATTTTATTATTTTATGGGTCTCTCTTGTTTCTTGTTGAGAAGACTTTTATTGCTTTCTTGGGGATCCCTGGGAAAAACATCTGAAGGTTTTCTTTTTTGGTATTTTATCTTTTTTCCAACTACTTTTAACCTCTGGGCCTTTAGCCCCTTCTTCCCACAAGGTAAGGTACAACCCTTTGCTAGCTTGGAAAACCCAATGCCCGAACCAATGTAGGGGATGTATGAGAGGGAGAAAGATGAAAAGTGATAAGTATGGTGGGAATGGACGATGACCTTTCATGAACCCACCCAATGGAAAATCAAACCCTATGGGAACCAACTTGCTAGGTCATCTTGTCATTCCCCTCCAGGTGTGGACAAGTGGAAAGGCATAAAGTCCAAGAACTCGTCAGAAGAAAAAATAATTAAATGCACATATTAAAATGTTTTGAGAATCAGAGTGACACATACCATGATATCAAGACTCATTACCTCATGAAGAAAGACTTACTGCTGTTGAAGGACCAGGCCGATGGAATGGATGTTGCCGCTGTTGACAAGGTGGAGGCCTTGAAGATGAAATATGGGCCCTCCAGGGCTAGGCTCAAGTCAATATGGCTCTTGGTACTCCATGTCTAGGACTTGTGGGCCTCGAGACATAATATCCTTAGTTGTCCCTAGGTTAGGGGATAACAGGTCCTATAAATACATGACCAAGGTATGTAAAGAAAGAGAAGAATTTTGAGTATTTTTATGTTTTTTAATTTTTTTTGGAGAAGCCATCATTCTCCTAGAGCCTCTTGAGCATCCATAGAAAGTGTTTCACTTCTCTCCTCTTGAGAAATTTGACCATCAAGTCTTCACCATTGTATTTCCATATTCCATTGTTAGAAGAAGAGATATTTGTATTTATGGGATTCAATATCCCTCCCAAGGAGGAATAGGGGACTCATATGTAATACCCCTAGGCCGAACCCCAACTGTAAATGTAAATACAACTGTACTTAGGCTAGTGAGTCGTGATGCAGAAAGGACAATATATCTATAATGTAAATGTAAATGTGTTCACATGAAAATGAAAAACACATCACTGGGAAAGACCAACCATGTAAAAGAGTATGGGGGACTAAAATCCACTAGTTAGGAAAAGGGGGCTAAACGTTAAGGATGAGTGGCTAAGCTAGGGAGCTTAACACAAAAATGAATATTATATTAATACTCCTTAATGTATAAAGTATGGATAATATTTTATCCTAAGTTCTAAGGAGGGGGACAAGTGGGCCAAAGTAGCTCTCAATAAGACAATGTCAAGTTGGGAACATGCATACATATAGTGGGGAGTTAGTTCATTTTCCCATAATTCCATCATTCCTCCATTATTTTAGTCACATATTGCAACTCTCATCCATAAGTTTCTGTTACTATCATTGTACTTGTACCTGTACCTGGTGAGCTTAGGAGCTAGACTGAAGAAGTGGGTTGTCAGGCCCATGGAAAACTGAAGATGTGGGTTGTCAGGCCCATGAGAAATTCTCTCTAGGTGAGAGGATTGCTGGGAATTGATTTCCCGAAGGTTCCAAACTATAGCTACATGGCTCTGAGACTTCCTGTCTGACATGTTACTGAAGCCCCGAAAAAGGAAATGGGGCAGACGAAGGACTGTTGAGCAGAGAAGGGGAACATTTCCTGGGGTAGGACAAGAATGTGGGGAATGAGGGACTGTAGGTTGTTAGTTCGAGTTTTCACCTGTGACATAGTATTTCCTATTGTCTGATTTACATCAAACTGGTTAAGAATTCCTTCATCCAGGTGGAGTTTAGTCCCAGCTTGGCGGTGACCACTACTCTGAGTTTTGAGCAGTGTGGTCGAAGGCTAGGAGGAACGTGGAAGGTCTACATGTAGTTGGTGTTTATTTCATGAGATAAGTGTCTATCATGCACTTATTCCAACTACTATGTGTGTAATTATGTGTTTTCTATTATTGAATATTTGTTATTAATTTTATGTATGAATTGTTGTTGTTGTGTGTTGTTTTTATTCCACATAACTTTGTTCATATGCAAAGCATCTATTTAATTAAATGGTATCAACGAATATTTGTTGAGTTTATGGTAATGAAGGCATTACAGAGCATATCGGTAAATTTAATGGTATAAAAGTGGTAAAAGAGAGATTTTTTCATGGTGTGGTCCAACCTGGGTGCCTGGGGAAGTTACAATAAGGTATCAGAGCTCTAGATTTCAACACTAAGCATGGATAGGAAAAGCAACTTGAATTAAATCAATTGCGTGGAATTGGGAAAAATCCCCAATTTCTGTTGTTAAATTCATGAAAAAATTGAGAAAATCTGGCCAAGTGGTGAGATATTCTTAATTTAATATCTGTTTTAGAAAATTCAGACCTAGAATTGGTGGTCGAATTTGAAGTTATAGGGTTCCAGGAGGGCATTGAGAGAACACTTTGACTGTGTTCGAAAGCTCAGGAGGTGTAGCGGTTTGAGAAAGCAAGTAGAGGCCAAGGAGTCGACCCCGTAGAGGAGAAAAAAGACAACATTCATTGATTTGGGCTGCAAATTTAGTTCTGGGTCATTGGATCAAACTTAGACGAGAGGAGAGAACATGGAAGAGAAGATCAGATCCCGATAATTGGATCTAAGTGTGGGATAATGAGGGCCATCAATCAAGTTTCTTGGGCCGTAAGTCTTGGCCAAAGTGGAGTAGATCTTAGTCGTAGATCCCATCATGGAATCTGCACTATAGATCTCACAGTTCGATGATTCGACACTCCAGGAGATTTTAGTCCTTGTGTTTCTAGGAGGAGAAATCCCCAAAGCCCGAAGTCCTGAAACATATCTTTGTAGTAGATCTCAGAGTGAAGCGGGGGTCATTGATTGGTAGCGCTTTGATGTTTGGCTATCCCAAATATTTCAAAGATAGTTGTTGGAAAGTGGTCGAAGCGTTGATGCTCCAAAGTACCGAAGTTAATCCCCACCATTGATCAACCAGGAAGTCTCTGTCGTTGATATTTTCCCTTCGCAATTTTTGACGTTCGTCTATTCAAAGGTGTGGTGGTGATTTGAAGCAAGGAACCCTGAAGCCCATAGTTTCGGAGTGGATCCTAGCCATTGGATATGGGAGGAGCGTGAGTCATTGTTTCAATTAAGCATTCGGCCATTCAGGGGGCAGTGTGAGTGGAAGTCGCGGAAAATCCCGAAGCCTGAAGTCCTGGAGTCTCGGATTTGATCTTAGTCATTTATATTTTCCCTTCACAATTTCAGAGTTCAGCTATTCGGAGGTGTGATGGTGATTTGGAGCAAGGAACCCTGAAGCCTGGAGTTCCAGAGTGGATCCCAGTCGTTGGCTATGGGAGGAGTGTGATTCATTGATTTCAAATCGACGTTAAGCTACTCGGGAGGCAACGTGAGTGGGAGTTGTGAAAACTCCCGAAGCCCAAAGTCTTGGAGTCTCGTATTTGATCTCAACCGTATATCTTGGCAGGAGGCGTGGACCGTCAATCCCTGAACTCTTCGGGAGTTCACCAGTTTGGTGTTTTGGAAATTTGGAGTGTGTTGTGGGTAAACCTTCCGAAGCCCGAAGTTTTGGAGAACCAGAGTAACAAAGCTCCAGATAACATCCATTCGGGAGTTCTCCAATTTGGACGTCCAGGAGAATTGCGAGTGGGATTCGTGGAAACTCTAAAAGCCCAAAGTTTTGGAGTCTTAGATTTGATCTCTGTCGTCGATCCGTGGACTGTCGACCCCTAAACTCTCCGAGAGTTCGCTAGTTTGGTGTTTGGAAAATTTGTAGTGTGTTGCTGGTATATCTTCTGAATCTTGAACTTCTAGAGTGTCAGAGTAAAAAATCTCCGAATAGAGTCCATTTGGGATTTTTCCAATTCGACATTCTAGGAGAATTGCAAGTGGAAGTCGTGGAAACTCCCGAAGCTCGAAGTCCCATAGCTAGGGAGAAGACCTACACCCACCGGTCAAAGTCACTTTATGACCAAATTCGACTGGTAACCACTCTGAGAGGTTGGAGTGTTGGAAAGATGAATGTTCACAAAGCACCAAAGTCCCAAAGCTCCAAATAGCGCCTTTTAGTTGAGAGATTGGTTCTAGTCCGTGGTCGCATGAGATTTCCGTCAAAGAAAAGGGGATAACATCTGTGATTTTTATCTTAGGTGAAAGGGGATTAAATTAAAGCACCCATGGGTTTTTTTAGACCTGCATAAAGAATTAAAAATGGAATGTGTACATTATGAGAGGATTCGTCATGGGTCTAAGAGATATTTCATCTCTAGAAGAAGAACACATGTACAAGGATTTCCCTCACAGAAAGGAAAATTTTCAAATAACCATAACTTTATGCTCAAGACTCATAATTGAGCATGGAAGAAGGAATTGGAAAGGTCTTGGAAATCAGATTATAACTATTTACCCAAAAAATTGATCTGGGCAGTCAATTTCCAGGAAATCAGAAGAAATAATTCTAATGAATTATTGAACCAGGATTGTGCATAATTTCATGAATTTGTTAAATCAATTAGCCTAACAAGTTTTGTTGGCTACACATTTTGCAGAGTTAACAAAAATTAGATCAGAACATGATCAACACATAGTTCAAAATCATGGAAGATACAATGGGGGCTTATAGCCAGGAAGATGAGATCAGAGGCATGCATGTCAATATGGGTAATTGATCTAGGTGGATATCAGTGGCCACCCACCTTTTCCAA
Organism: Picea glauca; assembly: GCA_000966675.3. Lineage (NCBI taxonomy): Eukaryota > Viridiplantae > Streptophyta > Pinopsida > Pinales > Pinaceae > Picea > Picea glauca. Next base: position 71,477 of record JZKD02S1644044.1, read on the forward strand.
CTGTCTCAAAACAATTTTCTGGCATTTTTGGTAATTTACTATTTTTAGCAGTTTTTAACTTCTTGG
>JZKD02S1644044.1:80932-133412 GCA_000966675.3 Picea glauca
AGTTTGTCAGAGATCTTCAAAGAAAGGGAGAAAATCAAAGTAAGAATAGGAGACTTCGACATTGACTGTGCTCTGGATGAGGGAGCAATGATGAACATTATGACAGAAAGCACTTGGGAAACCTTAGGAAGGCCTACTCTGGTCCCTTGACTATGAACCATCAGATTATTTAAAGGCAAAATGGTAACCCTATGTGGCAAAATTACCTAGCTAGCTATGAGTACCCATGGAACTTCGACAGAGGAAGAGTTCGAAGTCATTAGATTTATTGAGGACCCTACCCCATTTCCAGCTTTGTTAGGAAATATATGGATTGAAAAAGACCAGATTTGGAGGAAAGAATAAAAGGAGGCCCTAGAACAGAAGAAGCAAGAACTCATGGAATTTATGACTAGAAGGAGCACCTACTTGATGGAGGAACAAGAGAACATATCTCAACTGTTAAACACCAAGGACCTGGATGTCGAAGCTCTAAGAGTGTTAGAGGAACCATAGAAGACCAAAATACCTAATCCATGTGATGAAGGAGTATTACCCTTATATCTGAAGAAAGAACCTAAGCAACACGAAGTGACTATGCCAAGAGAAGATAAGACTCATAATAGAAAAAGGATGACCGAGACTAAGCTCACTGGGAAAAAGGATAGGAATCTAAGTAAGAAGAGGGCCAAAATTAGAAAGTTACAGAAGACTCCAAAGGAAATTTTGCACAAAGAAAAATCACAAGAATTGAGCTTTGCTAAGATATCAGAACAACGACATCTGACACTTCGCCATGGCGTAACAATATAGTCGTTGGACCGATATACCCGTTCGAATTCCACCTCGAATAGGTCAAAAAACAATTATGGGTTCCCACCAGACTGTTGGACAACACTAGAACAGATAGAATGGAGTTAATCAAGGCTCCATATCTGTTGCAAGCAGACTGTTGCTAAGTTTCCCTACTTAGTTCGTCACACCACGCACCGAGAATACTTTTTTATAAGTGAGAATTTGAGCCCGAAACTTGATATTAGTTCACCCTGTGATCATTTCCTTGTTCCCATACTGTTCATCGTAGTCTCTAAATTCATTTTCACACCTGATCCAGTGGATCCAAGATTGTATGTCGAACGAGCTCAGCGTTGTTGAGAAAGCAGTTGAAGAAGTTTTGATTGACCTAATGGCTGAGAGAGTCATGTCAGGGAGAAGGATGTATGTAGGTGTGCAAGCATCATCGATAGGAGGAGTCCAAGCTTCTCCCTCCACTACTCACGGAGCAGGACCTTCTAGAACCACGATCGAGACAAGAACAAAGCACATAGATAATATTGCAAATGCCAAGCTGATCCCACACATTTTGTCAGTTTACATACCACCTTTGAGCGGCAAGATTAACTGTGACAGTGTACCCATATACTTTGAGTACACCTTGATCACTATGTATCTTCCGAAAGGGGTGTGTGCAGTACGTGCTGACTAGGGTAAGCTTGCAACACTGAAATTTAATGATTTCAACCTTGGAGATCGAAAAAGCTACAACATGTTAGCTCTGCATAAATATTTAACCAAGACCAAAGGCATAAATCCTAATATTGTCACACAGTCCTGGACCCAGAACCTCACGCAATCCACACTGCTCAACGTAATGAAGATCCCTCACTTCGACAGACACCAGGAAGTCAACACATGCGTTAGGTTACTACTGTCTTGCTACCACGATGGATACTTATGGTTGGACCGCTGCATCACTGTGGATTCGACTCTGATCAATTGGATCACAGGACTTAGCATGCAAGGCCCTGACCCACAAGACTTTTACCCAGGAAAGACCTCAGATTGAGCACTAGCACAACGAATAAAGTAAACTTATGGTGATGTAGAGAAGGGTACACGAGGCTACAAGGTAGCCTCTATCCAGAGTGGCTCAGTGCACCTTGCATGTCAGCTGATCATGAGAAAGTTAGTTCATAAGAACATACCAACACAGGTGACTGGCTTCATAGTTGACCTCGCAGGGAAGTGCGCCGAGGGACTACAGATGAATTGGGCACAATATCTTGTAAACCAATTAGAGATGGATTATAGAGGAGCGCAAGACCAAGGGTATGAGTTCCACTTTAGTTGGTTGCTCATACTCATCACTTGGGAACTACCAGAGGGAGCCACTTTTCCGGAGATCGAACCTCTCGAACCACTAGCTGTGAATTTCTGTACACTGTGGTACTCCAGTGACATGAACAAGCAGTGGCAGTCCAATGCTGTCTTCCACACCTACTTCAACCAACTGAATAATGCAATTCAGTCTACACCGTAAATCACCCCAAACGTACTTCATAGGTTTATACCTTTGATGAAATTTAGCATGGACCGCCACTTCACCTATATTAAAGCATGTGGTGATGAGCATAAACAATAGTTCCAATCCTACTACAAGCTGACATAAAATGACTTGGAGGAGATTACCAAGGAATGGTCGACGAACCTCCTTGTTGTAGCAAACCCCGCAGACATGTCTGACAAGGAAAGACCTGAAGCTATGTTGGATACACCTGGGCTGAGCAGGACTAAGAAGGATGATGAAGTTGAAGATGTCCCTAGCACGTCCATGAAGACTACTTTGATCTCACCTGTGTAGGGAGGTGATGGTGACGAGCTAGGCATTACAGAAGTTGAGAAAAATAGAGGCAAGGTTAATCCACCTAGAGAGGAGGAGGATCCCTCCATGAAAATAAAGATGACACCACCAAAACCCTCCTCCTGAAATAAATCCAAGGCCACCCGAACAACGCTTAAAACTACCCTTACCCTGGATGACTTCGACTTCTTAATTGTTGCGCTGAATGATGTTTCACTAGAGCTCGTAGAAAAGCAAGAAGCAAACCAGGAGGAGCTATTCAACCGAATCAAGGGTGAACTCAAAGAAGTGCAACAAGCACTCCAGTCCAGCCAAGCAGTTTCTACAACACCCTTGATAAGCGAAACATCAAGAACAAGCGATGAACCCACTCAATTACACCATATTGCTGATCAAGTCGAAGCTTGCCTTCGATGAGCTCAAGAAAATACAACACAAGCCACCCAGGCTTTGATGCAAGCACATAAAGCACTTCTAGAAAAACATAATGAGGCAAAATGAGAAAATATTTACCTGAAAGCAAAGTGGGACGAGGAAAAGGCACAATTGCTAGCAGAGCAACTTGAAGTACAGAAAGGGTTCACAAGGCACTTCACTCTGTGACAGTCATAGAAGTGAATATGGAAGACCGTCTCTCACAACAGGTGACCCAACTGGAAGAAGTAATCCAACAACTCCAACAACGCATCATGGATCTGGAGCTCCGCACTGTGCCCGAGACCCCCCAAGAAATAAGAGATCTAAGAGAGGCCACTACTCGAAGCGCAGTTGGCCGATTAAAAACCTTTGCTTGGAATATAAGAAGATGAGCGCTAGAAGTGCCCAGACTTATGAAACCCTCGTAGAGAATCCAGAATTGCAGACATTGGAGGCACAACTCCAAGAAGAAAAACAACATGTAGACACACTACAGGATAAAGAATTTGACCCCAGTTGAAAGAATGAAGAGGTTCGCAGAATAATGCACAACCCAAAAACAGGTACATACACTGCAAAGTAAAGTGATGGAAGTCTCCCAATGACTTCAACCAATCCAAGAAAAGGCATGCCAACTGTTCGTTGAACTTGAAAGCCAGGGAGATGAACTCAAACAGGTTGTCATCACTGTAGAACAACGACTGGAAGGACCACTCAATGACATAGTGATCCATGAATTTACTGAGAAAGAGGTTGTCGCACTGAAGTAGGTCGAAGCAGGTCGAGCCAAGCTCGAGGCATTCGAGGCAGAATTGATCAGACTTGAGTGACTCAGGACGAGTCATAGGTGAGTTTTGGGGGCATGTTGGCCCTTGACCAAGTTTTGAAGAATACTTGGTCATATTTGACCATTTTTGGGACTGCGACAACTTGCCAAAGATGGAGCGCAATGTGAAGCATAAATTAGGGAAGCAAGACCTATTTTTGGGTCCCTTTTAGGGTTTTGGGTTGATGTAAAGGGAAAGGGATGTCGAACCATGGGTTTACCCATGCTTAGGCCCATTTTGTAATCTATAAATATATACTTCGACAATGTAAGTAGAGGGTAGTAGTACATCTATGTGATGTATAGCTAAAGGATTAGTGCTAGTAGCTAGATCTATGTGATTGGATGCATATTGCAAGTGCTCTATGCATGATTGTAAGGAGATTGAAAAGCTAAGTGCAAGTTGTTGTAGTTTTGTGCTGAAGTGCAAGGAAGAAGGATCTAGCGAGCTGCATAGATCTTCTGTCTTGTGTGAAGTATGGGTCACTGAAGCTCTGTGCTGTAACCGCTTGACCGAGATAATATAAAGAATAAGACTTTTTGGACGTAGCCCTAGGGTGGGGGTGAACCATAATAACTTTGTGTATTATGCTCTGTGCTTTGACCTAATGTGTTTATCTCCTTCTTGGATAAGTGCTTGCTATGATTAAATAGATCTAGTTATGCTCTGTGCTTATGATATATGAATGAATGTTATATCTGATATATAATATGCTTAGTGCTTGATTTGATGAATCTAATCTATATTTCTGTGGGTAAGTACTGAATCATCTTTTGTCTAAGTATTCACTGCGATGCTCTATGCTATCTGCGAAGTACCATAAGGGTTAAATATTGATGAATGATCTATGGTAAGTGCCTTGTAAAAGATATAATCACAAATCGCTGTTCCAGCTAAGGTTGTAGACATCTGAGTCCTGTAACCACCCCTGCCTCTACCTTGGGTGAGACTTCATCTGCTTCACAGGTGTTGCCGAAATGGCCGGTAGTTAGGGATTTGTTGGTGCGCTCTTGAGTGTTGAACCCTGGGTATTCACCCGTTCCAACAATGAGTGTACTATAATTCAAAGTGAATACAAAATAAATTAATTCAATAATAAATTTAATGGAGAAATTAGAAGTGGGCTAACCCCAAAATAAGGAAAGTGGGCAAAGTGACCTAGAATATGTTTTTAAGGAAGCTGCTTGAAGAGTATAAATAAGAGGCAAGGCTCTCTCATTTAAAATACACTTGAGCATATTGAATAACTATAGGTTTCTAAGGTAACCAAAGGATATCTAAGCCAAATTTCCGAGGAAAGTGAAGAAAAGAAGGCCGAAATTCAAGGAAGGATAAATTCTTTTGATGATGCTTTCTAAGGTATGTTTTTTTTCAGGTCATCTCACCATTTTCGCAATAAATTTTTTTCTAGAATGATTCAAACCGTGAAATTTCTATGAAATTGAGGAAACATATCCAAGTATCTGTGGTAAAAAATTCATCTCATGGGTCGTTGTATTTTTGGAGTTACACTCTGTGGAAAATAGGGTTTGTGCTAGTCCTGAAACTAGTCAAAAACATGTGTTTCGGGTACAAACGTCATAAATTATTCATAACAGATCCAAATTTAGGAAGACCAAATGTGTTGGTTATAGTACAGTCTGTAGAATTCTGTGTAACATTTTTAGATCAATTCAACAAATATTCCATGCGGTGCATGCTCTAGAAGGTTACTCTCTAGAATAAGCCAGAATTCAACAAGGTGTGCCATTTTTGCCATAAATCCTTTTCTGAGAGGTTCCAAGTAGTGAAAACTAGAGGAATTTCATAAAACACATTGAAGAACATTGTGTATCAGTTTCAGATCTTTATTCATTACAAGTACAAAGTTATGATTATTTCAAGTTAGGGTTGTTAACTAATCCAAAACTAGTCTTGTGAGACTAAAGAAAAGTTTGATGAAAATGTTATTGTCTTGTTGTTAAAGTTAAGGAAGGTTTGTATGTATGTGATCATATATACCAGGTCTATTATAGAGTTACCAATCATATTCGGATGATGAAATTGATGAGGGCTTTTGGTTGAGGTACAAGTTGGGTACATGGTTGAGACAAGTAGTTGATGAGTTGGCATATACATGAGGTGTATAGTTGATGATGTTGGTACATATTGATGAGTCAGAGTTGATGAGTAATTGACACATTATTGGTACATACTTGGTACATGGTTGGTTGCACTTGTTTATGGTACAAGTTGATTACAGATTGTTTGTCACAGGTTGGTGCATGGTTGATGCACTTGTTTATGGTACAAGTTGATTACAGCTTGAAGTACAGGTTGATGCATGGTTTAGGTTTATTGGTACATGTTTACAATGGTATATCTCACAATGATTGTGTGAATGTGGTTCCATCATTCTACTTCTACTTCAGGCAGTTGGACAAGGCAAGGATAGGTGGTTGTAGCCACCTTCTAGTTGTAGCCAAAGAACATAGGGGGTTGTAGCCAGAGAATTGGAGAGTTGGAGCTTCCCTCAGGTTGTAGCTTGAGAAACTGGGGGGTTGGAGCCTCCTTCTAGTTGCATCTAGAAAACAAAGGAACTTGGTGCTTCCAATGAATGTAATTCTTCAAGACATATAAGATAAAGCATTCCGTGGTTTTCTTCCGATTTGGGTTTCCATGTAAAACACTGGTGTATTGTGTATGTGTGTGATTGTTCATTTCTTATTGCTCATTATTGGACAATAATTCTACATTGATATAACACTTGGATTATTTAGAGAAAAATGATTATAATTATGCTATTACTGATTCACCCCCCCTCTCAGTAATCCAACCATTGGTATTAGAGCAGGTTCATTCAGAAATCAGTTTAACCATTGAAAGGTAGATCATGGAGAGTAACAACTCATATAAAAATGGAATACCACACTTTGATGGACATAAGTATGGTTTTTGGAGCATAAGGATGAAGACATATATACAATCACAGTGGTTTGAAATTTGGCAATCAATTGTAGATTGATACACAGTACCAGTAGTTCCACCAACAAATGACAAAGCAATGAAACTTGGTCAGAATAATTCCAAAGCTACAAATTCACTTTTGAATGGTCCGAGTGAAACAATATTCACCAAAGTTGCACATTGTAAATATGACAACGAGATTTGGGTCAAGCTTTGAAATATTTATGAAGGAGATACAAAAGTCAAAGAAACAAAACTTCAAACTTACAAAGGTCATTTTGAACAACTAAAAATGAAGGAAGATGAGAAAATTGCAGCCTACTTCTTAAGAGTTGATGAAACAGTGAATGGAATCATAGGACTAGGAGAAGAAATCGAAGAATTTGTAATTGTTCAAAAGGTACTAAGATCTATTCTTATGAGATTCAACCCTAAGATATCAGCACTAGAAGAAATATTAGATCTGAACTCAATAAGCATGGACGAAATGAATGGAATCTTCTCAGCATATGAAATGAGAACTGAACAGGAAAATCCAAATGTAAAAGAAGTAGCCTTCAAAGCACCCAAAATATCAAAGCAAAAGAAAAAGGAACATTAAGAATATAGCAACAACAACGATGTCTCAGAAGATGATGAAGGAGTGGCCAACTTCGTCAAAAGACTGAACAAGGGAACCAATGGTAGGTATAGAGGTAAGGTTCCTTTAATTTGTTTTAATTGTGATGGTATTGGTCATTTTNAGTTTGTCAGAGATCTTCAAAGAAAGGGAGAAAATCAAAGTAAGAATAGGAGACTTCGACATTGACTGTGCTCTGGATGAGGGAGCAATGATGAACATTATGACAGAAAGCACTTGGGAAACCTTAGGAAGGCCTACTCTGGTCCCTTGACTATGAACCATCAGATTATTTAAAGGCAAAATGGTAACCCTATGTGGCAAAATTACCTAGCTAGCTATGAGTACCCATGGAACTTCGACAGAGGAAGAGTTCGAAGTCATTAGATTTATTGAGGACCCTACCCCATTTCCAGCTTTGTTAGGAAATATATGGATTGAAAAAGACCAGATTTGGAGGAAAGAATAAAAGGAGGCCCTAGAACAGAAGAAGCAAGAACTCATGGAATTTATGACTAGAAGGAGCACCTACTTGATGGAGGAACAAGAGAACATATCTCAACTGTTAAACACCAAGGACCTGGATGTCGAAGCTCTAAGAGTGTTAGAGGAACCATAGAAGACCAAAATACCTAATCCATGTGATGAAGGAGTATTACCCTTATATCTGAAGAAAGAACCTAAGCAACACGAAGTGACTATGCCAAGAGAAGATAAGACTCATAATAGAAAAAGGATGACCGAGACTAAGCTCACTGGGAAAAAGGATAGGAATCTAAGTAAGAAGAGGGCCAAAATTAGAAAGTTACAGAAGACTCCAAAGGAAATTTTGCACAAAGAAAAATCACAAGAATTGAGCTTTGCTAAGATATCAGAACAACGACATCTGACACTTCGCCATGGCGTAACAATATAGTCGTTGGACCGATATACCCGTTCGAATTCCACCTCGAATAGGTCAAAAAACAATTATGGGTTCCCACCAGACTGTTGGACAACACTAGAACAGATAGAATGGAGTTAATCAAGGCTCCATATCTGTTGCAAGCAGACTGTTGCTAAGTTTCCCTACTTAGTTCGTCACACCACGCACCGAGAATACTTTTTTATAAGTGAGAATTTGAGCCCGAAACTTGATATTAGTTCACCCTGTGATCATTTCCTTGTTCCCATACTGTTCATCGTAGTCTCTAAATTCATTTTCACACCTGATCCAGTGGATCCAAGATTGTATGTCGAACGAGCTCAGCGTTGTTGAGAAAGCAGTTGAAGAAGTTTTGATTGACCTAATGGCTGAGAGAGTCATGTCAGGGAGAAGGATGTATGTAGGTGTGCAAGCATCATCGATAGGAGGAGTCCAAGCTTCTCCCTCCACTACTCACGGAGCAGGACCTTCTAGAACCACGATCGAGACAAGAACAAAGCACATAGATAATATTGCAAATGCCAAGCTGATCCCACACATTTTGTCAGTTTACATACCACCTTTGAGCGGCAAGATTAACTGTGACAGTGTACCCATATACTTTGAGTACACCTTGATCACTATGTATCTTCCGAAAGGGGTGTGTGCAGTACGTGCTGACTAGGGTAAGCTTGCAACACTGAAATTTAATGATTTCAACCTTGGAGATCGAAAAAGCTACAACATGTTAGCTCTGCATAAATATTTAACCAAGACCAAAGGCATAAATCCTAATATTGTCACACAGTCCTGGACCCAGAACCTCACGCAATCCACACTGCTCAACGTAATGAAGATCCCTCACTTCGACAGACACCAGGAAGTCAACACATGCGTTAGGTTACTACTGTCTTGCTACCACGATGGATACTTATGGTTGGACCGCTGCATCACTGTGGATTCGACTCTGATCAATTGGATCACAGGACTTAGCATGCAAGGCCCTGACCCACAAGACTTTTACCCAGGAAAGACCTCAGATTGAGCACTAGCACAACGAATAAAGTAAACTTATGGTGATGTAGAGAAGGGTACACGAGGCTACAAGGTAGCCTCTATCCAGAGTGGCTCAGTGCACCTTGCATGTCAGCTGATCATGAGAAAGTTAGTTCATAAGAACATACCAACACAGGTGACTGGCTTCATAGTTGACCTCGCAGGGAAGTGCGCCGAGGGACTACAGATGAATTGGGCACAATATCTTGTAAACCAATTAGAGATGGATTATAGAGGAGCGCAAGACCAAGGGTATGAGTTCCACTTTAGTTGGTTGCTCATACTCATCACTTGGGAACTACCAGAGGGAGCCACTTTTCCGGAGATCGAACCTCTCGAACCACTAGCTGTGAATTTCTGTACACTGTGGTACTCCAGTGACATGAACAAGCAGTGGCAGTCCAATGCTGTCTTCCACACCTACTTCAACCAACTGAATAATGCAATTCAGTCTACACCGTAAATCACCCCAAACGTACTTCATAGGTTTATACCTTTGATGAAATTTAGCATGGACCGCCACTTCACCTATATTAAAGCATGTGGTGATGAGCATAAACAATAGTTCCAATCCTACTACAAGCTGACATAAAATGACTTGGAGGAGATTACCAAGGAATGGTCGACGAACCTCCTTGTTGTAGCAAACCCCGCAGACATGTCTGACAAGGAAAGACCTGAAGCTATGTTGGATACACCTGGGCTGAGCAGGACTAAGAAGGATGATGAAGTTGAAGATGTCCCTAGCACGTCCATGAAGACTACTTTGATCTCACCTGTGTAGGGAGGTGATGGTGACGAGCTAGGCATTACAGAAGTTGAGAAAAATAGAGGCAAGGTTAATCCACCTAGAGAGGAGGAGGATCCCTCCATGAAAATAAAGATGACACCACCAAAACCCTCCTCCTGAAATAAATCCAAGGCCACCCGAACAACGCTTAAAACTACCCTTACCCTGGATGACTTCGACTTCTTAATTGTTGCGCTGAATGATGTTTCACTAGAGCTCGTAGAAAAGCAAGAAGCAAACCAGGAGGAGCTATTCAACCGAATCAAGGGTGAACTCAAAGAAGTGCAACAAGCACTCCAGTCCAGCCAAGCAGTTTCTACAACACCCTTGATAAGCGAAACATCAAGAACAAGCGATGAACCCACTCAATTACACCATATTGCTGATCAAGTCGAAGCTTGCCTTCGATGAGCTCAAGAAAATACAACACAAGCCACCCAGGCTTTGATGCAAGCACATAAAGCACTTCTAGAAAAACATAATGAGGCAAAATGAGAAAATATTTACCTGAAAGCAAAGTGGGACGAGGAAAAGGCACAATTGCTAGCAGAGCAACTTGAAGTACAGAAAGGGTTCACAAGGCACTTCACTCTGTGACAGTCATAGAAGTGAATATGGAAGACCGTCTCTCACAACAGGTGACCCAACTGGAAGAAGTAATCCAACAACTCCAACAACGCATCATGGATCTGGAGCTCCGCACTGTGCCCGAGACCCCCCAAGAAATAAGAGATCTAAGAGAGGCCACTACTCGAAGCGCAGTTGGCCGATTAAAAACCTTTGCTTGGAATATAAGAAGATGAGCGCTAGAAGTGCCCAGACTTATGAAACCCTCGTAGAGAATCCAGAATTGCAGACATTGGAGGCACAACTCCAAGAAGAAAAACAACATGTAGACACACTACAGGATAAAGAATTTGACCCCAGTTGAAAGAATGAAGAGGTTCGCAGAATAATGCACAACCCAAAAACAGGTACATACACTGCAAAGTAAAGTGATGGAAGTCTCCCAATGACTTCAACCAATCCAAGAAAAGGCATGCCAACTGTTCGTTGAACTTGAAAGCCAGGGAGATGAACTCAAACAGGTTGTCATCACTGTAGAACAACGACTGGAAGGACCACTCAATGACATAGTGATCCATGAATTTACTGAGAAAGAGGTTGTCGCACTGAAGTAGGTCGAAGCAGGTCGAGCCAAGCTCGAGGCATTCGAGGCAGAATTGATCAGACTTGAGTGACTCAGGACGAGTCATAGGTGAGTTTTGGGGGCATGTTGGCCCTTGACCAAGTTTTGAAGAATACTTGGTCATATTTGACCATTTTTGGGACTGCGACAACTTGCCAAAGATGGAGCGCAATGTGAAGCATAAATTAGGGAAGCAAGACCTATTTTTGGGTCCCTTTTAGGGTTTTGGGTTGATGTAAAGGGAAAGGGATGTCGAACCATGGGTTTACCCATGCTTAGGCCCATTTTGTAATCTATAAATATATACTTCGACAATGTAAGTAGAGGGTAGTAGTACATCTATGTGATGTATAGCTAAAGGATTAGTGCTAGTAGCTAGATCTATGTGATTGGATGCATATTGCAAGTGCTCTATGCATGATTGTAAGGAGATTGAAAAGCTAAGTGCAAGTTGTTGTAGTTTTGTGCTGAAGTGCAAGGAAGAAGGATCTAGCGAGCTGCATAGATCTTCTGTCTTGTGTGAAGTATGGGTCACTGAAGCTCTGTGCTGTAACCGCTTGACCGAGATAATATAAAGAATAAGACTTTTTGGACGTAGCCCTAGGGTGGGGGTGAACCATAATAACTTTGTGTATTATGCTCTGTGCTTTGACCTAATGTGTTTATCTCCTTCTTGGATAAGTGCTTGCTATGATTAAATAGATCTAGTTATGCTCTGTGCTTATGATATATGAATGAATGTTATATCTGATATATAATATGCTTAGTGCTTGATTTGATGAATCTAATCTATATTTCTGTGGGTAAGTACTGAATCATCTTTTGTCTAAGTATTCACTGCGATGCTCTATGCTATCTGCGAAGTACCATAAGGGTTAAATATTGATGAATGATCTATGGTAAGTGCCTTGTAAAAGATATAATCACAAATCGCTGTTCCAGCTAAGGTTGTAGACATCTGAGTCCTGTAACCACCCCTGCCTCTACCTTGGGTGAGACTTCATCTGCTTCACAGGTGTTGCCGAAATGGCCGGTAGTTAGGGATTTGTTGGTGCGCTCTTGAGTGTTGAACCCTGGGTATTCACCCGTTCCAACAATGAGTGTACTATAATTCAAAGTGAATACAAAATAAATTAATTCAATAATAAATTTAATGGAGAAATTAGAAGTGGGCTAACCCCAAAATAAGGAAAGTGGGCAAAGTGACCTAGAATATGTTTTTAAGGAAGCTGCTTGAAGAGTATAAATAAGAGGCAAGGCTCTCTCATTTAAAATACACTTGAGCATATTGAATAACTATAGGTTTCTAAGGTAACCAAAGGATATCTAAGCCAAATTTCCGAGGAAAGTGAAGAAAAGAAGGCCGAAATTCAAGGAAGGATAAATTCTTTTGATGATGCTTTCTAAGGTATGTTTTTTTCAGGTCATCTCACCATTTTCGCAATAATTTTTTTTCTAGAATGATTCAAACCGTGAAATTTCTATGAAATTGATGAAACATATCCAAGTATCTGTGGTAAAAAATGCATCTCGTGGGTCGTTGTATTTTTGGAGTTACACTATGTGGAAAATAGGGTTTGTGCTAGTCCTGAAACTAGTCAAAAACATGTGTTTCGGGTACAAATGTCATAAATTATTCATAACAGATCCAAATTTAGGAAGAACAAATGTGTTGGTTATAGTACAGTCTTTAGAATTCTGTGTAACATTTTTAGATCAATTCAACAAATATTCCGTGCGGGGCATGCTCTAGAAGGTTACTCTCTAGAATAAGCCAGAATTCAACAAGGTGTGCCATTTTTGCCATAACTCCTTTTCTGAGAGGTTCCAAGTAGTGAAAACTAGAGGAATTTCATAAAACACACTGAAGAACATTGTGTATCAGTTTCAGATCTTTATTCATTACAAGTACAAAGTTATGATTATTTCAAGTTAGGGTTGTTAACTAATCCAAAACTAGTCTTGTGAGACTAAAGAAACGTTTGATGAAAATGTTATTGTCTTGTTGTTAAAGTTAAGGAAGGTTTGTAAGTATGTGATAATATATACCAGGTCTATTATAGAGTTACCAATCATATTCGGATGATGAAAATGATGAGGGATTTTGGTTGAGGTACAAGTTGGGTACATGGTTGAGACAAGTAGTTGATGAGTTGGCATATACATGAGGTGTATAGTTGATGATGTTGGTACATATTGATGAGTCANCTAGAAAACAAAGGAACTTGGTGCTTCCAATGAATGTAATTCTTCAAGACATATAAGATAAAGCATTCCGTGGTTTTCTTCCGATTTGGGTTTCCATGTAAAACACTGGTGTATTGTGTATGTGTGTGATTGTTCATTTCTTATTGCTCATTATTGGACAATAATTCTACATTGATATAACACTTGGATTATTTAGAGAAAAATGATTATAATTATGCTATTACTGATTCACCCCCCCTCTCAGTAATCCAACCATTGGTATTAGAGCAGGTTCATTCAGAAATCAGTTTAACCATTGAAAGGTAGATCATGGAGAGTAACAACTCATATAAAAATGGAATACCACACTTTGATGGACATAAGTATGGTTTTTGGAGCATAAGGATGAAGACATATATACAATCACAGTGGTTTGAAATTTGGCAATCAATTGTAGATTGATACACAGTACCAGTAGTTCCACCAACAAATGACAAAGCAATGAAACTTGGTCAGAATAATTCCAAAGCTACAAATTCACTTTTGAATGGTCCGAGTGAAACAATATTCACCAAAGTTGCACATTGTAAATATGACAACGAGATTTGGGTCAAGCTTTGAAATATTTATGAAGGAGATACAAAAGTCAAAGAAACAAAACTTCAAACTTACAAAGGTCATTTTGAACAACTAAAAATGAAGGAAGATGAGAAAATTGCAGCCTACTTCTTAAGAGTTGATGAAACAGTGAATGGAATCATAGGACTAGGAGAAGAAATCGAAGAATTTGTAATTGTTCAAAAGGTACTAAGATCTATTCTTATGAGATTCAACCCTAAGATATCAGCACTAGAAGAAATATTAGATCTGAACTCAATAAGCATGGACGAAATGAATGGAATCTTCTCAGCATATGAAATGAGAACTGAACAGGAAAATCCAAATGTAAAAGAAGTAGCCTTCAAAGCACCCAAAATATCAAAGCAAAAGAAAAAGGAACATTAAGAATATAGCAACAACAACGATGTCTCAGAAGATGATGAAGGAGTGGCCAACTTCGTCAAAAGACTGAACAAGGGAACCAATGGTAGGTATAGAGGTAAGGTTCCTTTAATTTGTTTTAATTGTGATGGTATTGGTCATTTTTCTAACAAATGTCCTCATAAGAAAAAGGGAAATGGTGAAGTTTACTCAAAAGGCAAAACCACATATAAAGGCAAAAAAACTACAAAGAAATATTTCAAGAAAATCTTATGCATCAAAGAAGACATCTCATCATCAGATGAAGATGAAATTAGTGACAGTGAGACAAGAAGAGTTCTATTCATGGCAGTAAAAGATTCTGACAAAGAAGTCTCTGAATAAGAATATGAAGAAGCCAAAGAAGGATATGAAGAAGTCGAAGAAGAAATTGAAGAGACAAAAGTTGACTATCGAGAAGAATTAATGTTTGCCATAGAAGTTATCATAAGAGAAAAGAAGAAAAACAAGAAACTACAAGCATAACTAGACAAGAAAAAAGACACTCGATAACTAGAACAAATGATCACAAGATTGAAGGTTCAAATAGAAGAAGATAAAAGAATTGAAGAAGCACTCAAAGAACAACTAGAAGAAAAGGACAAGATCATTGGAAACTTGGAAGCATAGATTGTCACACTAAGAAAGGATATTCAAATGAAAAATATGCAGAATATCTCAAAAGTTTTGGATGACATTATCAACAGTCAAAAATCTCATCTTAACAAGTCTGGACTTGGATACAATCAGACAGAAAATAGATCAATCTCCAAAAAAACAGAGCAAGAAACAAATCCAAAATTCTATGCAGAAACAATCAAAGGGGATAAGAAGATGTAAAAGGAAGATTACAGGGACACTCCTCCACCGAGAANCTAGAAAACAAAGGAACTTGGTGCTTCCAATGAATGTAATTCTTCAAGACATATAAGATAAAGCATTCCGTGGTTTTCTTCCGATTTGGGTTTCCATGTAAAACACTGGTGTATTGTGTATGTGTGTGATTGTTCATTTCTTATTGCTCATTATTGGACAATAATTCTACATTGATATAACACTTGGATTATTTAGAGAAAAATGATTATAATTATGCTATTACTGATTCACCCCCCCTCTCAGTAATCCAACCATTGGTATTAGAGCAGGTTCATTCAGAAATCAGTTTAACCATTGAAAGGTAGATCATGGAGAGTAACAACTCATATAAAAATGGAATACCACACTTTGATGGACATAAGTATGGTTTTTGGAGCATAAGGATGAAGACATATATACAATCACAGTGGTTTGAAATTTGGCAATCAATTGTAGATTGATACACAGTACCAGTAGTTCCACCAACAAATGACAAAGCAATGAAACTTGGTCAGAATAATTCCAAAGCTACAAATTCACTTTTGAATGGTCCGAGTGAAACAATATTCACCAAAGTTGCACATTGTAAATATGACAACGAGATTTGGGTCAAGCTTTGAAATATTTATGAAGGAGATACAAAAGTCAAAGAAACAAAACTTCAAACTTACAAAGGTCATTTTGAACAACTAAAAATGAAGGAAGATGAGAAAATTGCAGCCTACTTCTTAAGAGTTGATGAAACAGTGAATGGAATCATAGGACTAGGAGAAGAAATCGAAGAATTTGTAATTGTTCAAAAGGTACTAAGATCTATTCTTATGAGATTCAACCCTAAGATATCAGCACTAGAAGAAATATTAGATCTGAACTCAATAAGCATGGACGAAATGAATGGAATCTTCTCAGCATATGAAATGAGAACTGAACAGGAAAATCCAAATGTAAAAGAAGTAGCCTTCAAAGCACCCAAAATATCAAAGCAAAAGAAAAAGGAACATTAAGAATATAGCAACAACAACGATGTCTCAGAAGATGATGAAGGAGTGGCCAACTTCGTCAAAAGACTGAACAAGGGAACCAATGGTAGGTATAGAGGTAAGGTTCCTTTAATTTGTTTTAATTGTGATGGTATTGGTCATTTTGCTAACAAATGTCCTCATAAGAAAAAGAGAAATGGTGAAGTTTACTCAAAAGGAAAAACCACATATAAAGGCAAAAAAACTACAAAGAAATATTTCAAGAAAATCTTATGCATCAAAGAAGACATCTCATCATCAGATGAAGGTGAAATTAGTGACAGTGAGACAAGAAGAGTTCTATTCATGGCAGTAAAAGATTCTGACAAAGAAGTCTCTGAATAAGAATATGAAGAAGCCAAAGAAGGACATGAAGAAGTCGAAGAAGAAATTGAAGAGACAAAAGTTGACTATCGAGAAGAATTAATGTTTGCCATAGAAGTTATCATAAGAGAAAAGAAGAAAAACAAGAAACTACAAGAAGAACTAGAAAAGAAAAAAGACACTCGATAACTAGAACAAATGATCACAAGATTGAAGGTTCAAATAGAAGAAGATAAAAGAATTGAAGAAGCACTCAAAGAACAACTAGAAGAAAATGACAAGATCATTGGAAACTTGGAAGCATAGATTGTCACACTAAGAAAGAATATTCAAATGAAAAATATGCAGAATATCTCAAAAGTTTTGGATGACATTATCAACAGTAAAAAATCTCATCTTAACAAGTCTGGACTTGGATACAATCAGACAGAAAAGAGATCAATCTCCAAAAAAACAGAGCAAGAAACAAATCCAAAATTCTATGCAGAAACAATCAAAGGGGATAAGAAGATGTAAAAGGAAGATTACAGGGACACTCCTCCACCGAGAAGATTTAGATTTCAGAATAAAAAATAGACATATAGGCCTCAAGAAGAAGAAGGATTCATAAGAGCACCTTCTTTCAGAAGATMTTCAACTCCTAGGTATCAAACTATATTTTTTGGTTTATGTTATGSATGTAATAATTTTGGACATAAAGCTATGAATTGTAGAGCTAAMAACATGAACAATACCAACTTTGAGAGTCATACACAAAGGGGTTACTCAAGAATACCTAGTGAAACACAAAGAACAAGTTACAAAAGGTTTGAATCTTTGAGCACTGAAGTGGAATGTTACAAATGTAACAATTTTGGACACATGGCCTAAAATTGCAGAATGACAGTCCCTCCTAAAGAACCTCAATAGAATAACAACAGTCACAGACAAGAACCTTAGAAAATGACATGGATAAGAAAGCAAGATCAATATAGCAATGAAGAATGCACAGTCGCTCTGAAATCTAAGCAGAAGAAACACGATTGGTATGTTGGCAGTGGGTGTTCAAAACACATGATAGGCGATAGAGACAAATTTCTTACATTGCGAAAGGAAATAAATGGATTAGTCTCCTTCGGAAATGATAATGCAACCAAAATCATTGGAGAAGGCACAATCTGAATTGGGAACATGAATAAAAAGGAACAAAATGTTCTACTAGTAGAAGATATGAAACATAATATTCTAAGTGTGAGTCAAATGTGTGACCAAGGTCATAAAGTTACTTTCGATTCACAAAAGTGTGAGATAAGAAGAGAANATGAAAAGTGTTGTCTAGGAAAGGAAGATGAAAGTTGGCTATGGCACAGAAGAATGGGTCACATGCATTTTGATAACCTTGTCAAAATCAACAAAAGAGAAGCAGTCAGAGAAATTCCCTAGATCACGAAACCAACCAACACTTTATGAAAGGATTTCCAACAAGGAAAGCAAACAAAGACCAGGTTCAAATCAAAGGAATATTCAACAACACGACCACTGGAAATTGTGCATACTGATCTAGTTGGACCAACTACAACAAAGGGTTTAAAAGGTGAGAGATAGTTTATGTTATTAGTTGATGATTATACAAGAATGACTGTAGTTTTATTTCTCAAGAACAAGTTAGAAGCCTTTGAAAACTTCAAGATCTATAAGGAAATGGTTGAAAATGAGATGGATTCAAGAATCAAATGCTCAAGATCTGATAATGGAGGATAGTTCACTTCAAATGAATTTATGGACTACTACAACAGTGATGGAATAAAAAGGCAATTCTTCGTTGCTAGGACACCTCAATAGAATGGAGTTGTTGAAATAAAGAACAAGATAGTACAGGAAGTGGCTCAAACAATGCTAATGGATTCCAAATTGACAGATATATTTTGGACACAGGAAGTGCATACAACAATTCACATTCAAAACAGAGTAATGCTCAGAAACAATAATGATAAAACTCCCTATGAGCTATGGAAAGGAAGACTAGAAAATGTGAAACACTTCAGAGTTTTTGGAAGAAAATGCTACATCAAAAGAGAAGATGGTAGAATGGGAAAGTTTGACTCTCGTGTGGACAAAGGAGTACTTGTTGGTTACTCAAGTACAAGGAAANTTTTTGAATGCTTATCTTATATGTCTTAGATTTACACGAGGAAGCACCATAAGAGGACAATTCAGTCAGGGGGAGAAACCCCGTATTGAAAGATACCTTTGCCATTGATGACAAAGGGGGAGAGATTTATCAGATGCATAGGACAGAGGTAGAGGATAGAGGAATGGTTCCAAGAGGAGCATGAGTGATATGATTTTAGTATTGCATCAGAGTGTTGCCATCAATTCCAAAGGGGGAGATTGTTGATTAAGGTTGGTTGTCATTGATGTCAACCCTTGAAGAAAGCCCCAAAGCACAAAGGTTGGGTAATGGACCCAATATTTTTTGATGTAAAGATGACTCATTATTTTATTGTCACGGTTGATGATAAGTAGAAATGGATGAACTCCAAAGTGGTCCCCTTATGGTGAAAGCCCTCACGGGAAGACACTTTGCGGATTGAGTTATCCTAGAAGTATTGTTAGAAAACCCATGCTTATTTGTGGAATAATGAGATGAAAACCAATGAATTTTTCAGTGAAACTATCCTATATGGATAGTGATTTTCATGCCATTTCCATTGGTATGTGGAACGTCACATAAATCCTCACGGTTAGAGAGTTATGGCCATGAGAAGTTGGAGAACCTAGGTTTGGGTAATGGACCCAAGTTTGTTTGATGGATAACGATATGCGTTTTGATATATTTTCAGGTAATGATATTATATATGGATAGTACATTGTCATTCCATTTCTGGTGGTATGTGGAATGCCACATAACTCCTCATGGTTTGAGAGTTATGGCCTTACAAAGTTGGAGGACCCTCAAATGTCATCTAGAAGCCCCAAAAGGTCAAAGTAGTCGAAGTGGTTTAAGAGATTTTAAAAGGTAAATAATAAAGTGAAGTGATGAGTGTACGATAATTCAAAGTGAATACAAAATAAATTAATTCAATAATAAATTTAATGGAGAAATTAGAAGTGGGTTAACCCTAAAATAAGGAAAGTGGGCAAAGTGACCTACAAGATGTTTTTAAGGAAGCTACTTGGAGAGTATAAATAAGAGGAAAGACTCTCTAATTTAAGATACACTTGAGAATATTGAATACCTATAGGTGTCTGAGGTAACCAAAGTATATCTAAGCCAAATTTCTGAGGAAAGTGAAGAAAAGAAGGCCGGAATTCAAGGAAGGATAAATTCTTTTGATGATGCTTTCTAAGGTATGTTTTTTTTCAGGCCATCTCACCATTTTCACAATAATTTTTTTTCTGTTATTATTCAGACTGTGAAATTTATATGCCATTGAGGAAACATATCCAAGTATCTATGGTAAAAAATTCATCTTGTGGTTCATTGTATTTTTGGAGTTACACTCCGTGGAAAATAGGGTTTGTGGCTAGCCCTGAAACTAGTCAAAAACAAGTGTTTCGGGTACAAACATCATAAATTATTCATAATAGATCCAAATTATGTAAGACAAAATGTTTTGGTTATAGTACATTCTTTAGTATTTTGTGTAACATTTTCATATCAATTCAAAAAATATTCCATGCGGGGCACGCTCTACAAGGTCGCTCTCTAGAATAAGCCAGAATTCATCAAGGTGTGCCATTTTTTCCATAACTCCTTTTCTAAGAGGTTCCAAGTAGTGACACCTGGATGAATTCCATAAAACACACTGAAGAACATTGTGTATCAGTTTCAGATCTTTATTCATTACAATTACAAAGTTATGATTATTTCAAGTTAGGGTTGTTGACTAATCCAAAATTAGTCTTGTGAGACTAAAGAAACGTTTGATGAAAATGCTAGTGTATTGTTGTTAAAGTTAAGGACGGTTTGTAGGTATGNACATACATGAGGTGTATAGTTGATGATGTTGGTACATATTGATGGGTCATAGTTGATGAGTAATTGAAACATTATTGGTACATACTTGGTACATGGTTGGTTGCACTTGTTTATGCTACAATTTGATTACAGATTGTTTGGTACATGTTGGTGCATGTTTGATGCACTTGTTTACGGTACAGGTTGATTACAGGTTGAGGTACAGGTTGATGCATGGTTGATGCATGGTTCATGTTATTGGTACATGTTTACAATGGTATATCTCATAGTGATAGTGTGACAGTGGTTCCATCATTCTACTTCTACTTCAAGGTGGTTGGATGGGGCAAGGACATGTGGTTGTAGCCAGAGAACATAGGGGGTTGTAGCCTCCTTCTAGTTGTAGACAGAGAATTGGGGAGTTGGAGCTTCCCTCAAATTGTAGCTTGAGAAAATATGGGGTTGGATCCTCCTTCCAGTTGCAGCTGGAAAACAAAGGAACTTGGTGCTTCCAATGAATGTAATTCTTCAAGACATATAGGATAAAACATTCCGTGGTTTTCTCCTGATTTGGGTTTCCACGTAAAACACTAGTGTATTGTATATGTGTGTGATTGTTCATTTCTTATTGCTCATTATTGAATAATAATTCTACATTGATATAACACTTGGATTATTTGGAGAAAAAGGATTATAATTAAGCTATTACTGATTCACCCCCCATCTTACTAATCCAACATACATCTTTGATACATTTTTGTTATATTATTGGATATTCGAGATATCTCTGTACATTGCTTTATTATATCTTTGCTCTCATTTCGTGCCGAAAATAATCTGGATCAGTAATGAGGGTACAAACTCAAATGGACATGGATAAGGAAAGGAAGAAAACATGAACTTGGTAGAGACCATTAAAATTTTGCAAAAGGATGTCCACAGTTGTAAATATAATAATGAGAGGCTTATGAAATCCAAGGAGAAGCAAGAAGGCTTCAACATAAAGTTAATGCAGAGCTTGGACATAATAGAAAAGAAGATGGATAAGGAGAATGACTCAAGAAAATTTAGAAGTCACAGGTCTCATGATGAGGGAATAAGAACAAGAAGTGTTGGCAGACATCACCATCACTCCCCAAGGCATTCCATTAGGAGAGAACATAGTAGCTCAAGTCCATCCCTTGTCAGGAAACATAAGAGGAGGTATGGGGTGGACGAGCTACAAGGAGAAATGGACAAAATCAAGCCTCCTAAATTTGATGCTGAGCACAAGAAGGATGAAGATGTAGATACATGGTTGCTAAGCATGAGAAAGTATTTTCAATTTCATAATTACTCTTCACACGCAGAAGGAATAATTTCCATCTATCAAGTCAAGGGAAAGGCATCCATGTGGTGGGACCAATTTGTGCAAGTGAAACACATTGATGAGAAAAATGTTACTTGGAGGGAATTCAAGAGGTATTTTCAAAATAAATACTTTACTAAGAGATACTATGAGAAGAAAATGAAGGAGTTCTTTGAACTCAAGCTTGGGAGTATGACCATAGATGAATATGAAAGAATGTTTTTAGAACTACAAAAGTATGTTTATTTCATCAATGAATAGTTCGTTAAGATTAAGAGTTATTTGAGTGGGCTGCCATCATTTATCAGTGACAAGATACAATATGATGATCCCAAAACATTGGAGGAGACCATAAGGCGAGATAATTGCCTTTATGATCAACATAAAGGAAGGCCAAGTTTCCAAAAATCTTGGGAAGACATGAACAAAAACAAGATAGAACAGAGGAAAAAGGGGAATAATCCACCATTCCTCAGAAATAATCCTCAAGAACGACCAACTTCTAGAGAACTCAGAATGATTGAGACATGGGGGGAAAATACCAAGGTAGCCACCTATTAAATGTTGGGGTTGTGGGGGAGATCCTATGTATAGAGATTGTCCTCACATAGGTGAAAACATGAGGATTGTTCATAATGTACATCAAGATAATACAATGGAGGACATAGGCATAATTGTACCTAGGATCTATGCAGCCCTGGACAACAAGCAAGTTGAGTTTCAGTCGCATATGATTGAAGTGGAAGGTAAGCTCAACAACCAAACCATTTCTATTTTAATTGATTCAGGAGCTAGTCATAGTTATATAAATCCTAAGATGGTGGAAAGATTGCATTTTCCAAGAAAGAAGCATGGAAAATCTTAGTTGGTGCAGTTGGATATCAGATCTAAAAGAAAAATTAATGAGATGGTTAAGGCATGTCTGATGGACATGAATGGACTGAGCACCATGACAGACTTGAACATTATACCTTTAGGTTCCTATGACTGTCTAATTGGCATGGATTGGTTGGAACAATAACATGATATACTGGACTATTATAATAAGGCATTTACTTGATTGGATGAGGAAGGGAACCTAAGGACAATGCAGGGAATTCCCAGGGCAGTAACTGTCAGATAAATTTTAGCATTGCAGCTGAAGAAAAGTTACAAAAAAGGGTGTCAAATATTTGCAGCACATATGGAAGAGACACCTAAAGATAAGGTGTAAAATATTGAAGATTATGCATTCCTAAAAGAGCTTGATGATGTATTTAAAGAAATACCAAGATTACCCCCTAAAAGAGACATTGATTTCCTCATGAATCTGATGCCTGGAGCATCTCCTGTATCCAAGACCCCTTACAGGATGAGTACACCAGAATTGAAGGAATTGCAAATGCAACTTGAAGAGATTCTGAAGAAGGGGTATATACACTTAAGTGTGTCACCTTGGGGTGCCCCAGTATTATTTGTGAATAAAAAGGATGGAACATTGAGAATTTCCATTGACTTCATGCAGTTGAACAAGGTAACTGTGAAGGATAAGTATCCTTTACCAAGGATCGATGACCTCTTTGATCAGTTGAAAAATGAAAAAATATTTTCCAAGATTGATCTCAATTTAGGTTATCATCAAGTAAGAATTAAAGAAGAATACGTCAACAATACTGCTTTCAGAACATTGTATGGCCATTATGAGTTCATAGTGGTGCCATTTGGGTTGTCAAATGCACATGTTGTATTCATGTGTTTAATGAATGGTATTTTTAGAGAATACTCAGATAAGTTTTTCATTGTATTTTTAGATGAAATTCTTATATATTCTAAGTTGGAGGAAGAGCATGAACAACACTTGAGGATGGTATTACAGGTATTAAGGGAGAATCAATTGTATTCCAAATTGAGCAAGTGATCCTTTTATCAGAAGCAAATTCATTATTTGGGACATATCATTTCAGAGGAAGGGATAGCAGTGGATACTGAAAATATTGAGGCCATTAGAGGATGGTCAAAACCAAAGGATGTAACAGAGTTTAGATAATTCATGGGACTTGTAGGCTACTATAGGATATTTATTGAAGGATTCTTAAAGATTGCACACCTGATCACTTCCTTGCAAAAGAAGGGGGTGAAGTTTTAGTGGACATTGGATTGTGAAAAGAGTTTCCAACACTTGAAGTAATTATTAAAAAGTTCTCCAATACTAAGGATTGTTGATCCAAATGAATACTTCTTTGTATGCATTGATGCATGTAAAGAAGGGATTGGTCGAGTCCTCAATCAAAATAGGTATGTTGTATGGTATGAATCAAATAAGTTGAAGGATCATGAAGTACACTATACTACTCATGATTTGGAGTTGGCAACCATAGTGCATGCCTTGAATATGTGGAGGCACTACCTCATGGGGAAAAGGTTCAAGTTGAGGACAAACCGAAATGGTCTGAAATATTTATTTGGACAACCAACTCTAAATTATAGGTAAAGCGGGTGGTTAGAATTTCTCAATGAATATGAATTTGATATAAATCATATCAAAGGGAAAGAGAACAAGGTGGTTGATGCACTTAGCATAATCATGCATGAGTTGCATGCTAGAACCATTAGCATGTACCAATGATATTTGAAAGACATAATCTTCGAAGCTACAAAATCATATTTGCAATACATGGAAATAATAACAAAATTACAAGAAGGTATTTTGTAGCAGAAAATTGAAGACTATAAGCTAGAAAATGACGAAATTATCATATACAGGGGCATAAGTTATGTACCAAATTTATAGGAGTTGAAAAATATGATTTTGAGAGAAATGCATAATGTACCTTATGCTGGGAACCCAGGTTATCAAAAAACTATTGCAACTGTCAAGAGCCAATATTATTGTCCAAGAATGAAGAAAGAAGTTGTTGATTTTATTGACAAATGTTTGGAGTGTCAAAAGGTCAAGGCTGAGCATAGACACCCAGATGGTTTGATACAACTATTACCCATTCCTGAGTGGAAATGGGAAGTTGTAACAATGGATTTCATCACCAAACTGCCCAGGACAAACAAGCAACATGATTCTATCATGGTAGTGGTGGATAAGCTTACTAAAGTTGCACATTTTATTTTAGTAAAGCTCACTCACAAGGAAGCCAACATTGTTGATATTTATATGAGATAAATTTATCGACTACATGGTATACCCAAGACAATTGTGTTTGACATAGATCCAAAATTTACATCAAATTTTTGGAAAGGATTATTTAATGGATTTGGAACAAATTTGAATTTTAGCACAACTTATCATCCAGAATCAGATGGACAAGTAGAGAGGGTGAATAAAGTGATTGAGGATATGTTGAGGATGTGTGTGATGGATAAACCATCAAAATTGGAACAATACCTACACTTAGTAAAGTTTGCTTATAACAATGGGTACCAAGCATCTCTAAATATGAGCCCATTTGAGGCACTTTATGGCAGAAGGTGCAACACATCGGTAAGTTGGGACAACCCAACAAATAGAGCAGTGGTTGGGCCATAATTACTTAAGGAAATGGAAGAGAAAATGTTCAAAATAAAACAGAATTTAAAGGTTGCTCAAGACAGAAATAAAAGCTATGTTGATAAGGGCATAATTCACGGGGAATTTAAAGTGGGTGACCATGTATTCTTGAAAGTAAAGGCCAACAAAAGTTCCATAAAGTTGGGAAATTGTTCAAAGTTGGTAGCTCATTATTGTGGGCCGTTTGAAATCCTAGATAGGATTGGGCCTATAGCATACATGATTTCATTTCTTGCATCAATGTCTACTCATAATGTATTCCATGTATTATTACAAAAAAAGTATGTACTTGATCCTAATCATATCATTGATTAGAATGTGATTCAGGTGGATAAAGAGGGCGCCTTTCA
This sequence comes from Picea glauca, assembly GCA_000966675.3. Taxonomy (NCBI): domain Eukaryota; kingdom Viridiplantae; phylum Streptophyta; class Pinopsida; order Pinales; family Pinaceae; genus Picea; species Picea glauca. The sequence continues at coordinate 106,882 of JZKD02S1644044.1, forward strand.
AGTGCATTTGGTGTGCATATTGGACTGGAATATCAAGTAGCTCTGGAATCGATCCATGAAGCTAGTAAAGGTCCAATGGACCTGGTACGGTCTTGAAGTTGCAACTTGGGAGCACGAGGATGCTATGCGGGCAGAATACCCGCATCGTTTTGAGTATTTTCAAAATTTTGGTTGTATATATGTATATATTTCACTGAGGACAATGCATAAATAAGGGGGAGGGGAATGTAATACCCCTAGGAAGAACCCAAAATGTAATGTAAATACAATTGTACTTAGGCTGGTGAGCTGGGATGCAGAAATGACAATACATCTATAATGTATATATAAATGTATTCACATGCAAATATTAGTGAAAAACACATCACTGCAGTAGACCAACCATGGAAAAGAGTATGGGGGACTAAACTCCACTAGTTAGGGAAGGGGGGATAAATGTTAAGGATAAGGGGCTAAGCTAGGGAGCTTAAGACAAAAAATAATATTATATTAATACTCATTAATGTATAAAGTATGGATAATATTTTATCCTAAGTTATAAGGAAAGGGACAAGTGGGCCAAAGTAGCTCTCAAAAATATAAGTGTGAAGTTGGGAACATGCATGCATATAGTGGGAACTTAGTTCATTTTCCCATGATTCCTCCATTCTTTCACTCACAGATTTCAACTGTCCTCCATAATTTTTTGTTACTTTCACTATATGTGTACACGTACCTATAATTGTACTTGTACCTAGCGAGATTAGGAGTTGGACTAAAGAAGCAGGTTGTCAGGCCCGTGGGATACTGAAGAGGTGGGTTGTCAGGTCCGTGAGAAATTCTCTCTAGGTGAGAGGATTGTTGGTAATTGATTTCCTTAAGGTGCCAAACTGTAGCTACAGTGCTTTGAGACTTCCTGTCCAACCTATTGTTGAATCCCCAGAAAGGAAGTGCGGCAGCCAAAGGACTATTGAGCAGAGAAGGGGCACATTTTCTGGGCTGGGACATGCATGTGGAGAATGAGGGACTGTAGGATGTTAGTTCTAGTTGGCACCTATGACATAGTTTTTCCTATTGTCTGAGTTACATCAGCATGGTTAATAATTCCTTTACCCAGGTGGAATTTAGTCCCAACTCAGGGGAGACCACTGCTGTGAGTTTTGAGCAGTGTGGTCCAAGGTTGGGAGGAACGTGGTAGGTCTGCATGCAGTTGGTGTTTATTTCATGAGATAAGTGTCTATCATGTGCTTATTCCAACTACTACATGTGTAATTATGCGTTTTCTATTATTGAATCTTTGTTATTAATTTTATGTATGAATTGTTGTTGTTTTGTGTTGCTTTTATTCCACATATTTTTTTTATATGAAAAACATCTATTTAATTAAATTCTATCAGAGGATATTTGTTGAGTTTCTGGTAATGAGGACATTACAGAACATATTGGTAAATTTAATTGTATCAGAGTGGTGAAAGAGAGAGAGTTTTGCATGGCGTGGTCCATCCTGGGTGGTTGGGGAAGTTACATCATAAGTTCCCATACTTCTCCTAGGTGTTATCAATTTGAAGATCAATCCTATTGTTAGTTATTCCTTGTGTCTCTTTCATGCATCCATTTGAAGTTTTTACATGCTTAGTTTAGTATTTATTTCTTGTTTTCTCTATGGTTGAACCACTAATCAACTAATTCATTTATGTAGTGTCTTCCTGGCCTAACAAGGCAATTAAGATGCTTGTTTTTGCTCAGTCTAGTACTCAAACAAGAACAAAAGATTGGTGACCATACTAGGTGTTATCACCATATAATTTCCAGCTGGTGTCCGAGTTTCAGAAATTTTATGATGGGTTAAATCACCATAGAGCTATGATAAATTTAGAGGACCCATATATATATGGAGGCGTTTGGACGAAATAACAGAGATATGAAGAATAAAACTCAGTCGACTGTCGATTTCAAAGGCGATCCAGATCAATGGTCGAGACGTGTATCGAAGATACAACTAGAACGAATATTAAGCGGTCGAGGGTGGGCCAGGGAAAACCATCACGATTTTTTATGGGATGCGTGGCACCCTTAGAAACACATCGAGGAGGAGGTATGTCTGACCAAAACCACCTTTTTAAACCTCCAATGTCAAAGTTGTTAGGCAAGATGCTGACCGTAGATCTTGAAATGGCCCGGATCAATGACCGAGGTGAAATTCAACAATTGAAGTAGCATGAGAATTAACCGACAGGGGGGCGGACTGGGGAAAACTACCCTGGTTTAAGTCATGGACATGTGGATTTCTCTGAGACACATCGGGGATAAGGGTGGTTCATCCAAAACCGCTTTTCTCCAAACCCTGATGGTAATATACGCCTATAAAAGGAGGGACCCTAGGCATTATTCTATGAGTAGTTGAAGCAGTCGAACGTTCATATATTTGGCGCAAAACTTCCATCCCAATTTCAAAATTCAGAACCGAACCAGACTAGTTTTCTCACCGCTTATCAGGTATTCTTCATAATGGCTGCCCATCCCGTTGTTTTATCCGTGAGTGAACCAGATACTCCCTCCAGGGAATATGCCCTAATTGACAGAGATTCTGACATTTTTGACACAGTGACAATGGTCTCACTCGTTTCTGTGTCCAAAGAGAATTTTATGAACAATGTTAGATCCCACATATCCTTTCTTGAAGCGGCTTGAGCCTCTTTCGCCCCTTATGTCGTAGAAACAATTTTCACATTCCCCGAATTTGTGAGCTGGTGTGCGGAGAGATATTCCCAGGGAGAAAGAGTCATCTTAAACAAATTAGGGTCAGAAGTCTTGTGTAAAGTAGATGGTCATCTTAAACATGACCTAAATATACCAGATGCCTCCCCTACAGTGTCAGAACCCTTTGAGGAACAAAGAATTATTTTGATTTATAGAGAATGCTCCCCCAAGGTAAAAACCCTGTTTCTGCAAATCATAGTCATACTGAAACATCATTTAGAATGTCTATCCCTTCCTGCTAATCTAAGCATCATGATCGTTGAAGTCCAGTGGGCTTGTTCTCTGCTGAGTCAAATTCTAGGTCTAGACAATGACAAGTTTTTGGTAGAGGTTATGCTAGGGATCCTGTTAATTTTCTTCCTGTCTGGGCAATCAGTTCGTGTCAGTTTCAATGAATTTATTGCGGAGAATATACATCAACTGTTGGTTAATTTCAGTTCGTTATGACATTTCAGATACTATTCTCATCTGTTGAGAATGTTTCTGGGATCTAACAATACCGAGCTTCTTGAAGCTGTGTTTATTTCGACCGAGTGTAAAAAGATCACCATGCTCATCTTCATCAACAAAATCATGTCCAAAATNACATACATGAGGTGTATAGTTGATGATGTTGGTACATATTGATGGGTCATAGTTGATGAGTAATTGAAACATTATTGGTACATACTTGGTACATGGTTGGTTGCACTTGTTTATGGTACAAGTTGATTACAGATTGTTTGGTACATGTTGGTGCATGTTTGATGCACTTGTTTATGGTACAGGTTGATTACAGGTTGAGGTACAGGTTGATGCATGGTTGATGCATGGTTCATGTTATTGGTACGTGTTTACAATGGTATATCTCATAGTGATAGTGTGACAGTGGTTCCATCATTCTACTTCTACTTCAAGGTGGTTGGACGGGGCAAGGACATGTGGTTGTAGCCAGAGAACATAGGGGGTTGTAGCCTCCTTCGAGTTGTAGACAGAGAATTGGGGAGTTGGAGCTTCCCTCAAATTGTAGCCTGAGAAACTAGGGGGTTGGAGCCTCCTTCCAGTTGCAGCTGGAAAACAAAGGAACTTGGTGCTTCCAATGAATGTAATTCTTCAAGACATATAGGATAAAACATTCCGTGGTTTTCTCCCGATTTGGGTTTCCACGTAAAACACTAGTGTATTGTATATGCGTGTGATTGTTCATTTCTTATTGCTCATTATTGAATAATAATTCTACATTGATATAACACTTGGATTATTTGGAGAAAAAGGATTATAATTAAGCTATTACTGATTCACCCCCCATCTTACTAATCCAACATACATCTTTGATACATTTTTGTTATATTATTGGATATTCGAGATATCTCTGTACATTGCTTTATTATATCTTTGCTCTCATTTCGTGCCGAAAATAATCTGGATCAGTAATGAGGGTACAAACTCAAATGGACATGGATAAGGAAAGGAAGAAAACATGAACTTGGTAGAGACCATTAAAATTTTGCAAAAGGATGTCCACAGTTGTAAATATAATAATGAGAGGCTTATGAAATCCAAGGAGAAGCAAGAAGGCTTCAACATAAAGTTAATGCAGAGCTTGGACATAATAGAAAAGAAGATGGATAAGGAGAATGACTCAAGAAAATTTAGAAGTCACAGGTCTCATGATGAGGGAATAAGAACAAGAAGTGTTGGCAGACATCACCATCACTCCCCAAGGCATTCCATTAGGAGAGAACATAGTAGCTCAAGTCCATCCCTTGTCAGGAAACATAAGAGGAGGTATGGGGTGGACGAGCTACAAGGAGAAATGGACAAAATCAAGCCTCCTAAATTTGATGCTGAGCACAAGAAGGATGAAGATGTAGATACATGGTTGCTAAGCATGAGAAAGTATTTTCAATTTCATAATTACTCTTCACACGCAGAAGGAATAATTTCCATCTATCAAGTCAAGGGAAAGGCATCCATGTGGTGGGACCAATTTGTGCAAGTGAAACACATTGATGAGAAAAATGTTACTTGGAGGGAATTCAAGAGGTATTTTCAAAATAAATACTTTACTAAGAGATACTATGAGAAGAAAATGAAGGAGTTCTTTGAACTCAAGCTTGGGAGTATGACCATAGATGAATATGAAAGAATGTTTTTAGAACTACAAAAGTATGTTTATTTCATCAATGAATAGTTCGTTAAGATTAAGAGTTATTTGAGTGGGCTGCCATCATTTATCAGTGACAAGATACAATATGATGATCCCAAAACATTGGAGGAGACCATAAGGCGAGATAATTGCCTTTATGATCAACATAAAGGAAGGCCAAGTTTCCAAAAATCTTGGGAAGACATGAACAAAAACAAGATAGAACAGAGGAAAAAGGGGAATAATCCACCATTCCTCAGAAATAATCCTCAAGAACGACCAACTTCTAGAGAACTCAGAATGATTGAGACATGGGGGGAAAATACCAAGGTAGCCACCTATTAAATGTTGGGGTTGTGGGGGAGATCCTATGTATAGAGATTGTCCTCACATAGGTGAAAACATGAGGATTGTTCATAATGTACATCAAGATAATACAATGGAGGACATAGGCATAATTGTACCTAGGATCTATGCAGCCCTGGACAACAAGCAAGTTGAGTTTCAGTCGCATATGATTGAAGTGGAAGGTAAGCTCAACAACCAAACCATTTCTATTTTAATTGATTCAGGAGCTAGTCATAGTTATATAAATCCTAAGATGGTGGAAAGATTGCATTTTCCAAGAAAGAAGCATGGAAAATCTTAGTTGGTGCAGTTGGATATCAGATCTAAAAGAAAAATTAATGAGATGGTTAAGGCATGTCTGATGGACATGAATGGACTGAGCACCATGACAGACTTGAACATTATACCTTTAGGTTCCTATGACTGTCTAATTGGCATGGATTGGTTGGAACAATAACATGATATACTGGACTATTATAATAAGGCATTTACTTGATTGGATGAGGAAGGGAACCTAAGGACAATGCAGGGAATTCCCAGGGCAGTAACTGTCAGATAAATTTTAGCATTGCAGCTGAAGAAAAGTTACAAAAAAGGGTGTCAAATATTTGCAGCACATATGGAAGAGACACCTAAAGATAAGGTGTAAAATATTGAAGATTATGCATTCCTAAAAGAGCTTGATGATGTATTTAAAGAAATACCAAGATTACCCCCTAAAAGAGACATTGATTTCCTCATGAATCTGATGCCTGGAGCATCTCCTGTATCCAAGACCCCTTACAGGATGAGTACACCAGAATTGAAGGAATTGCAAATGCAACTTGAAGAGATTCTGAAGAAGGGGTATATACACTTAAGTGTGTCACCTTGGGGTGCCCCAGTATTATTTGTGAATAAAAAGGATGGAACATTGAGAATTTCCATTGACTTCATGCAGTTGAACAAGGTAACTGTGAAGGATAAGTATCCTTTACCAAGGATCGATGACCTCTTTGATCAGTTGAAAAATGAAAAAATATTTTCCAAGATTGATCTCAATTTAGGTTATCATCAAGTAAGAATTAAAGAAGAATACGTCAACAATACTGCTTTCAGAACATTGTATGGCCATTATGAGTTCATAGTGGTGCCATTTGGGTTGTCAAATGCACATGTTGTATTCATGTGTTTAATGAATGGTATTTTTAGAGAATACTCAGATAAGTTTTTCATTGTATTTTTAGATGAAATTCTTATATATTCTAAGTTGGAGGAAGAGCATGAACAACACTTGAGGATGGTATTACAGGTATTAAGGGAGAATCAATTGTATTCCAAATTGAGCAAGTGATCCTTTTATCAGAAGCAAATTCATTATTTGGGACATATCATTTCAGAGGAAGGGATAGCAGTGGATACTGAAAATATTGAGGCCATTAGAGGATGGTCAAAACCAAAGGATGTAACAGAGTTTAGATAATTCATGGGACTTGTAGGCTACTATAGGATATTTATTGAAGGATTCTTAAAGATTGCACACCTGATCACTTCCTTGCAAAAGAAGGGGGTGAAGTTTTAGTGGACATTGGATTGTGAAAAGAGTTTCCAACACTTGAAGTAATTATTAAAAAGTTCTCCAATACTAAGGATTGTTGATCCAAATGAATACTTCTTTGTATGCATTGATGCATGTAAAGAAGGGATTGGTCGAGTCCTCAATCAAAATAGGTATGTTGTATGGTATGAATCAAATAAGTTGAAGGATCATGAAGTACACTATACTACTCATGATTTGGAGTTGGCAACCATAGTGCATGCCTTGAATATGTGGAGGCACTACCTCATGGGGAAAAGGTTCAAGTTGAGGACAAACCGAAATGGTCTGAAATATTTATTTGGACAACCAACTCTAAATTATAGGTAAAGCGGGTGGTTAGAATTTCTCAATGAATATGAATTTGATATAAATCATATCAAAGGGAAAGAGAACAAGGTGGTTGATGCACTTAGCATAATCATGCATGAGTTGCATGCTAGAACCATTAGCATGTACCAATGATATTTGAAAGACATAATCTTCGAAGCTACAAAATCATATTTGCAATACATGGAAATAATAACAAAATTACAAGAAGGTATTTTGTAGCAGAAAATTGAAGACTATAAGCTAGAAAATGACGAAATTATCATATACAGGGGCATAAGTTATGTACCAAATTTATAGGAGTTGAAAAATATGATTTTGAGAGAAATGCATAATGTACCTTATGCTGGGAACCCAGGTTATCAAAAAACTATTGCAACTGTCAAGAGCCAATATTATTGTCCAAGAATGAAGAAAGAAGTTGTTGATTTTATTGACAAATGTTTGGAGTGTCAAAAGGTCAAGGCTGAGCATAGACACCCAGATGGTTTGATACAACTATTACCCATTCCTGAGTGGAAATGGGAAGTTGTAACAATGGATTTCATCACCAAACTGCCCAGGACAAACAAGCAACATGATTCTATCATGGTAGTGGTGGATAAGCTTACTAAAGTTGCACATTTTATTTTAGTAAAGCTCACTCACAAGGAAGCCAACATTGTTGATATTTATATGAGATAAATTTATCGACTACATGGTATACCCAAGACAATTGTGTTTGACATAGATCCAAAATTTACATCAAATTTTTGGAAAGGATTATTTAATGGATTTGGAACAAATTTGAATTTTAGCACAACTTATCATCCAGAATCAGATGGACAAGTAGAGAGGGTGAATAAAGTGATTGAGGATATGTTGAGGATGTGTGTGATGGATAAACCATCAAAATTGGAACAATACCTACACTTAGTAAAGTTTGCTTATAACAATGGGTACCAAGCATCTCTAAATATGAGCCCATTTGAGGCACTTTATGGCAGAAGGTGCAACACATCGGTAAGTTGGGACAACCCAACAAATAGAGCAGTGGTTGGGCCATAATTACTTAAGGAAATGGAAGAGAAAATGTTCAAAATAAAACAGAATTTAAAGGTTGCTCAAGACAGAAATAAAAGCTATGTTGATAAGGGCATAATTCACGGGGAATTTAAAGTGGGTGACCATGTATTCTTGAAAGTAAAGGCCAACAAAAGTTCCATAAAGTTGGGAAATTGTTCAAAGTTGGTAGCTCATTATTGTGGGCCGTTTGAAATCCTAGATAGGATTGGGCCTATAGCATACATGATTTCATTTCTTGCATCAATGTCTACTCATAATGTATTCCATGTATTATTACAAAAAAAGTATGTACTTGATCCTAATCATATCATTGATTAGAATGTGATTCAGGTGGATAAAGAGGGCGCCTTTCAAGTGCATTTGGTGTGCATATTGGACTGGAATATCAAGTAGCTCTGGAATCGATCCATGAAGCTAGTAAAGGTCCAATGGACCTGGTACGGTCTTGAAGTTGCAACTTGGGAGCACGAGGATGCTATGCGGGCAGAATACCCGCATCGTTTTGAGTATTTTCAAAATTTTGGTTGTATATATGTATATATTTCACTGAGGACAATGCATAAATAAGGGGGAGGGGAATGTAATACCCCTAGGAAGAACCCAAAATGTAATGTAAATACAATTGTACTTAGGCTGGTGAGCTGGGATGCAGAAATGACAATACATCTATAATGTATATATAAATGTATTCACATGCAAATATTAGTGAAAAACACATCACTGCAGTAGACCAACCATGGAAAAGAGTATGGGGGACTAAACTCCACTAGTTAGGGAAGGGGGGATAAATGTTAAGGATAAGGGGCTAAGCTAGGGAGCTTAAGACAAAAAATAATATTATATTAATACTCATTAATGTATAAAGTATGGATAATATTTTATCCTAAGTTATAAGGAAAGGGACAAGTGGGCCAAAGTAGCTCTCAAAAATATAAGTGTGAAGTTGGGAACATGCATGCATATAGTGGGAACTTAGTTCATTTTCCCATGATTCCTCCATTCTTTCACTCACAGATTTCAACTGTCCTCCATAATTTTTTGTTACTTTCACTATATGTGTACACGTACCTATAATTGTACTTGTACCTAGCGAGATTAGGAGTTGGACTAAAGAAGCAGGTTGTCAGGCCCGTGGGATACTGAAGAGGTGGGTTGTCAGGTCCGTGAGAAATTCTCTCTAGGTGAGAGGATTGTTGGTAATTGATTTCCTTAAGGTGCCAAACTGTAGCTACAGTGCTTTGAGACTTCCTGTCCAACCTATTGTTGAATCCCCAGAAAGGAAGTGCGGCAGCCAAAGGACTATTGAGCAGAGAAGGGGCACATTTTCTGGGCTGGGACATGCATGTGGAGAATGAGGGACTGTAGGATGTTAGTTCTAGTTGGCACCTATGACATAGTTTTTCCTATTGTCTGAGTTACATCAGCATGGTTAATAATTCCTTTACCCAGGTGGAATTTAGTCCCAACTCAGGGGAGACCACTGCTGTGAGTTTTGAGCAGTGTGGTCCAAGGTTGGGAGGAACGTGGTAGGTCTGCATGCAGTTGGTGTTTATTTCATGAGATAAGTGTCTATCATGTGCTTATTCCAACTACTACATGTGTAATTATGCGTTTTCTATTATTGAATCTTTGTTATTAATTTTATGTATGAATTGTTGTTGTTTTGTGTTGCTTTTATTCCACATATTTTTTTTATATGAAAAACATCTATTTAATTAAATTCTATCAGAGGATATTTGTTGAGTTTCTGGTAATGAGGACATTACAGAACATATTGGTAAATTTAATTGTATCAGAGTGGTGAAAGAGAGAGAGTTTTGCATGGCGTGGTCCATCCTGGGTGGTTGGGGAAGTTACATCATAAGTTCCCATACTTCTCCTAGGTGTTATCAATTTGAAGATCAATCCTATTGTTAGTTATTCCTTGTGTCTCTTTCATGCATCCATTTGAAGTTTTTACATGCTTAGTTTAGTATTTATTTCTTGTTTTCTCTATGGTTGAACCACTAATCAACTAATTCATTTATGTAGTGTCTTCCTGGCCTAACAAGGCAATTAAGATGCTTGTTTTTGCTCAGTCTAGTACTCAAACAAGAACAAAAGATTGGTGACCATACTAGGTGTTATCACCATATAATTTCCAGCTGGTGTCCGAGTTTCAGAAATTTTATGATGGGTTAAATCACCATAGAGCTATGATAAATTTAGAGGACCCATATATATATGGAGGCGTTTGGACGAAATAACAGAGATATGAAGAATAAAACTCAGTCGACTGTCGATTTCAAAGGCGATCCAGATCAATGGTCGAGACGTGTATCGAAGATACAACTAGAACGAATATTAAGCGGTCGAGGGTGGGCCAGGGAAAACCATCACGATTTTTTATGGGATGCGTGGCACCCTTAGAAACACATCGAGGAGGAGGTATGTCTGACCAAAACCACCTTTTTAAACCTCCAATGTCAAAGTTGTTAGGCAAGATGCTGACCGTAGATCTTGAAATGGCCCGGATCAATGACCGAGGTGAAATTCAACAATTGAAGTAGCATGAGAATTAACCGACAGGGGGGCGGACTGGGGAAAACTACCCTGGTTTAAGTCATGGACATGTGGATTTCTCTGAGACACATCGGGGATAAGGGTGGTTCATCCAAAACCGCTTTTCTCCAAACCCTGATGGTAATATACGCCTATAAAAGGAGGGACCCTAGGCATTATTCTATGAGTAGTTGAAGCAGTCGAACGTTCATATATTTGGCGCAAAACTTCCATCCCAATTTCAAAATTCAGAACCGAACCAGACTAGTTTTCTCACCGCTTATCAGGTATTCTTCATAATGGCTGCCCATCCCGTTGTTTTATCCGTGAGTGAACCAGATACTCCCTCCAGGGAATATGCCCTAATTGACAGAGATTCTGACATTTTTGACACAGTGACAATGGTCTCACTCGTTTCTGTGTCCAAAGAGAATTTTATGAACAATGTTAGATCCCACATATCCTTTCTTGAAGCGGCTTGAGCCTCTTTCGCCCCTTATGTCGTAGAAACAATTTTCACATTCCCCGAATTTGTGAGCTGGTGTGCGGAGAGATATTCCCAGGGAGAAAGAGTCATCTTAAACAAATTAGGGTCAGAAGTCTTGTGTAAAGTAGATGGTCATCTTAAACATGACCTAAATATACCAGATGCCTCCCCTACAGTGTCAGAACCCTTTGAGGAACAAAGAATTATTTTGATTTATAGAGAATGCTCCCCCAAGGTAAAAACCCTGTTTCTGCAAATCATAGTCATACTGAAACATCATTTAGAATGTCTATCCCTTCCTGCTAATCTAAGCATCATGATCGTTGAAGTCCAGTGGGCTTGTTCTCTGCTGAGTCAAATTCTAGGTCTAGACAATGACAAGTTTTTGGTAGAGGTTATGCTAGGGATCCTGTTAATTTTCTTCCTGTCTGGGCAATCAGTTCGTGTCAGTTTCAATGAATTTATTGCGGAGAATATACATCAACTGTTGGTTAATTTCAGTTCGTTATGACATTTCAGATACTATTCTCATCTGTTGAGAATGTTTCTGGGATCTAACAATACCGAGCTTCTTGAAGCTGTGTTTATTTCGACCGAGTGTAAAAAGATCACCATGCTCATCTTCATCAACAAAATCATGTCCAAAATATACAGTCTCATTTTCAATTAAGATTTTCCAAGAGTCCTAGAAGAGATGAAGAGTTCATTGCAGCCGAGTCTGGAGAATATGATGGGAGACTAGATGTTTTTCACTCAGTCCATCATGATTTGGGTATACAGATGCCAAGAAGGGCCTCACCTTTTACCAGTTTTCCTGACTCCCAGGATATTTGCTTTGGAATTTATAAGACAAAGGATTATCTCAGAGACTGAACACTTCCTCAAAGATCACAAGGATTCAAATATGAAATTCTCGTTCGTGGTGGGTCCTTTTGTGGTGAAGAACAAGTCTTGTTTGCCTCAAATTCAGTGTAAACTAAATGAATTTGGATTCACACAATTGCAAGGAAGAAGATATGATCCACATCAGGTTATATCAAAGAGAATATTGGCAAGTTGACATGGCCGTTATAAACACGAGCACGTTGAAGAACTAGATAAATTGGCCAATCTAGATACCTGCATGAAAATGGAGGTCATCACGTTGCATGATCAAGCAAAGAAGACAGAGGTTACTTCCCAGCAAAGCCTAGAACAAAAACCCTCACCCAAATTGATTATCAAGGCTCCTAAAATGAGCATCTTCAATAAGAGAAGTAGTTCAGAAGCCCTAGGGGCTAGCAGCCAACAAGACACACTCAAGAAAATGAGAGTCACATCACCCTGTCCAATTATTGACTTGGAAGAATAAGAATATAAAGAAAAGACATGCATGGAGATGGTAGATACGAAAATACAGAATGAAGAGATCAATCCTGAAAACAAACCACAAAATGAAGGCAACATCAAGGTCTTCAGCATCAGAAAACACGTATTTGGCCAGACTCCCGGGATGGTTTATCAATCTAAGGAAGACTTGCTACATCAGTATGCCATGAAAGGGAGTATGGCCAATAGTGAGATAAACGAGTTTTTGCCCGAAGTAGAAGGGACATCTCCGCACAAATCTCACCTACTCTCAGTCAGATATGTCGAGAAGAAGACATTCAACATTGTAGTGGCCGATAATGATAAGGTATCTGAGTTCAAGGTACACTATGAGAACATCGATGCTCCTAACAAAGTGAAATTCCATAGAAATGTCAGTGATATGTTGTACGCTGATTACCTAAACTTAGCTCTGAAGGTTTCAAGGTTGACAACACATGTATTGAAACTTGATGGAAAACTGAAACAAGAAAAGGTGTCCAACAAAGCTTGGATGATGCAGGTAAAAATATTAGAGTCTGAAGGTCCATAGGGGGTGAAGGCCTCTCTGGACGAAAAAAGATAAAATGATCCAAAGTTTGAAGAAAAGATTAAAGATGTCACCTAGAGACCATCCACAGACAACAGATTTAACTACTTTGGAGCAGGAAAAGGAAACCTTTAGACAAGAGGCTCTAGACTACAAGGCTAAAGTGTTGCAATTGGAGAAGGAGAAAGAAATTTGGTCACAGATGCATGCGACAACATCAGATATGGAGATTATCGTACCTGCTAATGCGGAGGGTGTATCAAATGTTGAGGGGTTAGTTCAAGCTATGTCCTAGATAAGTTTGAAAACAGGCGAGATCAAGAATCTAAACGAAAATTTAGAAAAGTTGAAATAAGAGGCGAAGGTGAAGGACAATAAATTAGATCAATTCCACAGAGAGAACGAAGACCTGTAGGAAAGAGTGAACAAGCTAAAAACTAGATTGAAGGGTAAAACACTACTATAGGGAGCCAGACATGTGATATGGGACGTGATTGTTGTGGAGGTTGCTAAATTCAGAGGTTATCTGAACTTTATCAATGACAAAGACACCACCATGGCTGCTACAGCTTGGAAGAAATGCACTGTTGTAAATGAAGTGCTAGCGAAGAAGCCCTCAGAATGGGATCAAAATTCCATCGACTTATTAAATTCCATACCAACTGCCAATCTTCAGACCATTGGTGTGAAGGACAAGACCACTTTAATCATTTCAGCCAGGAGAATCATTTCCAAACACAACCTACTCATATCAATTGAGAATAAAGCTATGCAAATGGACCTTAGCATACAGGAGTTTAAAGACGCCTTTGAACAATTGTTTTCTAAAGGCCTCCCCTCATTCTGGGATGGCAAAGGCTCATTATACAAGCAGGAATATTATCACACTCTTCTCATGCAATGCAGGATGGACCATTCCAGGTTTGAAGATATGGAGGAAAGTTTGAAAGGTCCTAGCTTGGTAGAACATTTAGCTAGTGATTTCAAAATTCTGAACAAATTCAAAATGGTGAAAGACAACGTGCCAATCATATCCTATGCAATGTGCATCAACCTGGAAATTTTGATTAAAGAAATGATGGACTATGAAATCCCCTTGGATGCGCAATGGAAGGAACTTGTGCAGTTGGGAAAGACAAAATGCCATGTCTCGGGAACCAACAAATAATCTCCAGCTGTCACCCATCTTACATGATCCAATGGAAGTGTAGAGCAGGCCAGATGTAGCAAAAGTAGCCAGGTGGGAAGAGTGACTGTTCATGATGGTGAAATTTTTCTTTTTTGCTAATGATTGTAAGTCGTTTCGTATACCGAAACTGACATCCGAAACTATTACAGAAGATGAAACATTTCAATTTTAGTTATTTTTGATCAAACTGTATAATTACTATGGGGATTGAATTAGTTAATGTTGGCAGAAGTGCAAGAGCACCTTTTTGGTTGTATCAAACTCGATTTGTAAATTTTTTGAATCTRAATTGAATACAAATGCAKAAGGTTTTGAAGTTTCTATGAAAATATTCTAATGGGTGGTGATATGAGCTTTGTTTCCTTTCATCGTATGTATTTCCTGTAGCMTGTCATTTCATTTACATTTTCTTCTGTTTAAATTGGAGAATTTAAAGGCCCAGAATTCGTCCTGTGACACTCTTGGCTTAAGCAATTTAAACTATGTGATTGTCTTCTTAACTTATTCATAATTCATTTCATCAATGCTCTGATGCAGTTATTTGTCTTATTAATCTTCCTACACATYTTTTTATTTCAAGAATAACTCATATTCATCGCCTTATTTAGCMTTTTTCATCTGGAGAGTTCTATCATCTGATGCATTATTTCCATTCACTTTCAGAATTTTGACTCCATAGCCCATAGTGTTCTCCCCTTMTTTGCCAACAACTTTATTAAAAATCCGCAAAACAAACYAAATCTAGCCACCGATTTCCATAGATATATCAAGTGACACGAGAGAGCCCTCTCTGAGTTGAGCAGGCTAGTGCCTCAGCTCTAAAGTTGGTTGAAACAGTTACCTCTGTCGTTTGTCTATTCAGTGGGACAAAATCTGTAGAGTGCTAACACTAGGGATGTGGATCAAATTATTCCCAAATTAGGCTATTATATATTTCTTTCTGATTTATTTGTGTTTGCAAGGAACACCTATTAATGCTATTATTCTCCTATATTTGAGAGACATACTATAGGTATTGGGTCCTGATTGTTAATCAAGAGGGGCTATACCAAAGCCAGACTTAGGAAAAGTGGATAGGGTATTATATTTCATTTATTCCAAAGTTGAGACCACCTATTGAAAGTCTTTGATATAATGGTATTTCATTGACAAATAGAAGTGGATTTACATTAACTATTGTTTTGTTTGTTGTAGGTGGATACCATTCCACTAAATTATAGGAAGAGCAACCAATTGTTGATGGTTTGGATGGGTTGATTAAATATTTTGTTGATCATAATATGCTAAAATTATAAATTTCTATTATAGATGACATTGTTATTTATGTGCATGGTCATTTTGACATCCTCATCGTAAGGATCAAAGGAAGGTGTCCAATAATTGACATTCTTGGAATGGTGGCAATTATTTTTACAAGTCTTTGTAGAAGAGGCATGAGAGTCAAAACTTTTTCCCAATGTTGACTACCAGGGTTTAGTGTGGTTAGATTGATGATTATTCGTGGAAACATTTAAATGAGTGTTTGTGGGGTTCCTACAAATGTGGCTCATTGCCTATACATTAGTTTAGTTCTCCTCTTTATTCTTATTGATCCAATGAAGTAATCAATTGAGGTTTGATTTGTTGTATTAGTCAACCGAGATTTTTCTCTCGATTTTTTTAGACAATTATATTATTTGACATGTTTTTCTTATGTTTTAAAGGATTTGTTATATGTGCCTTATGGACTATTATATTGTATTGATCCCTCAATTTTGTTTGAGGGTGGATGCTATTGTGTTTTGATGAAGAAAAACCAACTTGATATGTCTATTCATTGATCAAATAGGACATGCTATTAAGACCAATTAAACTAAGTTTAACTAATTTGTTTGATGATTGTTGGGTATGTAGAAATTAGTTTGATTTGTTACAAACTAGTGTGTAGTTAAATAGGGGCGTTGACCATCAATTATTGAGGATACTGATAGATATGATGACTAAGTTTTATTGTGTGTCACAATAGACTCCACTTTAATGATTTTTGGATCCCTTTGGGATCCTTCTTTGACAAATATTGTTTATGTGGTGGACAAAGATTGGTTGCTTATGATGTTTTATTGTTTAGTCAACTAATTGAACGAGACTGTTTGGACAACAGTTTTGGAACTTGAAAATTGTTTTAATCTTGTTTGCATATGCTATGTTTGTTAGAATGGGATTATTTCATTGATTTCATAGTACAATAGGAGGAGAATATTGTTAAGGTGACAATTGTTCAAACTTACTTTCAAACAAGGTTATTGTACCTTAGATTGATTAACATGATGGTTGTTACGAGGATATTGATTGAGGTGTGTTAGCGTCGACATTTTTGTTTCAGTTAGAGTCAGTTTTCGGTCGGGCTATGGCCCATGTCTCCAAACATGTTAAGTTAGGTACGTAACACTGAAGGGGTCAAAGTCAGCAAGTGGCATGTTGGCCCTCCGAAGGGGGAAGGGTTGTTAGAGTCGAAACATGCATAAATGGTACAGGTATGTTGTTCCCAGAGAGTCAAGTCCTGTTAAAAGGTATCCTGTACGTGCCCCAGGTTGAGTCAAGTAGTTAATGGAAGTCACGTAGGTAAGTGAAAAAACTATTATCAGCTAATTATGAACGTCGAGGAAATGAAAAATTGTGGCATTCGTATCATGTATGACCTGCAACCCTTATTGCCTGTACCTTACAAGAGGGGATGTGCCATGGGAAATTTGTAATTCTATTTGAAACATCCAGTCGCCATGAATTCACTGTTCCTTGGCACAATTCCTCCTTCTTCATGTTTTGTTATAAATCCCAGAGGTCCTGCACCCATTTTATTTGTGAAATCAGATCCAGGCTCTGTCTGTAAGTTTTCTTGTAGGCCCAGGTCAATCGAATTCTCCATATTGGGAATTCGTCAGATCCACTGTGTGCAAGATAAATATTGGTTGCACCATGACAACCTCTCAAAGCATAAAGAAGGGTGTGCGAAGTGGCATAATCGCCAGACCCGAACCCCAAAGTGATTGGGATTCATTCTCACTCACAATAGGCATCCCCAAGGATAAAAGAGGGAATTTTCCTTTACCCATGGGAACAACGACATCACACCACGTAGAACTTGGAGTGGAAGTAACTGCACAGTAAGGAAGGAAAATGGAAGCCTTGTCTCGCCAACAACGAATACCTCAAAGAAGGGGTAGACCAAGGAAGAAAGAGGAAGCTGGGGGAACTTGAATATTAGATGAGTCGTGCGCATGATTGATCACTGAACAATTACTTATGCACGTCATCCGCCTAGAGCCTTTGGAAGGTACCTACCAAGAAAGTGGGAGCATAACGAGGAGGATGGATTCCACGGGTACAAATGATCAAGAGACATCTCAGAAGCTGAAGCAAGCAAAGTTAGCCATCAATGAACTATACCAAGAGAACATGGAGCTGAGACAATAGCTAGTGACAAAGACCATAGAAGCATCAATAATGCAAGGTCGTGAATGGAACGTGGTGTGGCTCAAAAGACAACTCAAAGAGGTGCATGATATGATTGTACAGTTGCAAAAATCACAATGATTGTCAAAAGAAAGGTATGCCAAACAATCTGAAGAATGTGAAGTGGTCGAAGAGATAGCCTGCGCAGCTGTCGCCAGCGAGCAAAAGAAATAAGATTAGTTGAGTTCGTTCCTATATTAAAAAACAAAAGGCAAACCTTGATAGTTTTGAAGGAGACATTGCCGAAGACATTTTTCCATTTTAGTAACGGCCATGACTATCAGCCACTCGCCACGTGCACTTCCCACAACAAATGAGCGTGCGATAGAAAATCAAAACCGTTACAACAGACAACGGGACTCTGACAAACATTTGTCCACCTAGATATCTGGTCGAAGGAAAACATTAACACATCATTCCCCATGACGATACCTGATCAATAACTGAATCCCCGTGGTGGATTACAAACAATCATGATGTAGCCAGATGTATTCGTTGTCTATTTTTGGAAAATGTCATGCGAAGATTTTTGTAACATAGAACAATCCATTTATTAGCTTGTAGAGATAGCAGTTAGAAGTGTAGGGTAGCCTAAGTGGCGCCCTTGTTTATATATTTGATATTTTCGATGTAAGCGAGGTTGGTTGGAAAATTTAGTATAGACAATGTCTATTGAATGTAATTTGGGTTCGTTTGAAGCTTAATACAAAAGTCCCGTAGTTTGATGAAAAGATTCTAATTGTAGTAGTTGGATGTATTGTTTTCCCTTCCTTACGTATGTAATCCTTGTTTTCTTTATTCATATCTTTTTTATGTCTAAATCAGAACAAAATTTTGAACCTTTGGATTCGCTACACAACGCCCCTTGTTCATGCCATTTAGACAAAACATATTTCCTCTAAAAGTTAACTCTGAATTCATCCTTAACAATGCTTCAAGTTGCTTTCTGTGTTTTTCTCTCCACCTCACTCAACGATTTTACACTGAAGATTGTTTCTCACTTAGCCTTTATCCTCTCAAGATCAGTCATCGAGTCAATCGATTCCATTGTTTCCTCAAATCGACTCCATAGTCTGAGGTCCTACTATCTTATGCTATGAAACCATAATTTATTATCTGACAGTGTTAAATCTAGCCACAGATTTAAAGCCATATCCCGCGTTGAGACCGTGTCTCCCGAGAGATCCCTCTCCTGATCCAAAAGGCTAGTTTCAGGTCTTAAAGTTGGTTGAAAAATTTACCTCTGTCGTCTGTCTATCAACCAAACAAATTTACAGAGTGCTAACATTCTGGCACCGTTGTCGGGGATGAAATTGAATAGATTTTCCCTGGGAAAATGACTAACGTTGTAGTTTGACCCCTGAGGGTAATAGAGGGAAAAAAATCTGTATCGGCTAAAACATTTACCCTGGCAACTCTATTCAAAAAGACTAGTAGCATAAAGTAGCGCAGTTCAGGAACCCTAGCTCCAAAGATGATCTATACCAGAGAAAATCCTGACGTGAAAATGAGGTTGTTCGTGTAGAGTTTTGCGGGGGAGGTGAGGAAGTGGTTCAAATCTCTACGAAAAAAAAGTATTCAAGACTTCACCATGTTTGAAACATCTTTCATCAATAGACGGGGAGACAAGAAGAACCCCTTATAGCTCTTAACACAATAAAATAATATGAAGAAGGCATCGAAGGAGATGGTATAAGAATTCTCAGCCCACTTCTTGAAGGTTTATAACTCGATTCCCACATAAGTTCATCCATATCCTGGGGCTACGCAGTTGCGATACGCCAACTCCTTCGACAATGACTTCACTTTGTTGTTAAGAGAAAGAAGATCAACAAACCTAGACGTGATAATGAGCAATGCGATCGAAGTTGAGGTAAATATGATGGCGTCTGGTAAGATCAGGGAGAGATTCAACAGAGGCAATAAGAATCCTAGGGGAGATGCACATCCATCGATGTCGAGATCCACAGATGAAACATTTGACTTAATGATGAGAACCATGAAGAAGATAATGGAGAAAATGTTTGTGGGAAACAGACCCACTGCTCAGGAACAACAGGAACCCCAGCCAAAAATCAGACCCTTAGGAGGGGTCAAGTTCCTCATATCAGACAGAGGGAGAAGAGATCTCAAGGCGACCATTAGACAAGGCCTCCATTCCAAAAAAGCTACGCAGACGAAGACTTCGACCAGATGTTCGAAGAACAAATGCATTGCTGCAATGACAAGAACCCATGTGTGTTTTTGACAAAGAGTGAACATGATCGGTACATGAGTAGAAAAAATGATTTTATGCTAGAGACAAACGATGCATGGACATGGGAAAATGATGATGCACTGTCCTGGGAGATGGAAGAGTTCATAAAAGGTTATCAAAATGCCATCATGCAGTTTCAGAAAACATACAACCTCAGGAGCAAAGAAGCATATACTGAGCCTCAACAGATGAATCCTGCACGGAAACCTTCGACGGAAATCCCTTCCTCAAGACGACTGAAGCCAAACAACACAACCAAGGGTGAGATGAAGAAGGAAAATTTGAAGGAAGAGGCCTCGAAGAAAACTCCGTAAGCAAGCCGAGAAGTGAGTAAAAACGAGGTAGAGAAAGTCTATCCCCCTTTTAACTTTGAGCATGAAATGGCTAAAATCAAAATCTCTGTCCTGTTCAACAAACTTATTAGAAACGGAAAGTATCAAGAACAGATTATTAAAATGATGAAAATTGGAGGGACCCTTGATACTTTGAATATCCAAGATGATCACCCTTCTATTTTATTTGGTCCACGCTTTGAGGAGACAAGTGATACTGAGGACGTGCCTTCATTCTATGTCAGTCTAAAGGTTCATGACATGACCCTACATAATGCCATGATGGATTCCGGTGCATCGCACAACCTCATTCCAAAGGTGATCATGGATGAATTGGGTTTGGATATCACCAAGCCCTACAAGGATCTTTTCTCTTTCGATTTGAGGAAATTCAAGTGCTTGGGTCTAATCAAGGATTTGGTCGTGTCATTAGCCCAAATCCCTTAGAAGAACATGGTTATGGATGTGTTCATGGAAGACATACCCCCTAATTTTGGCATGCTGCTATCCAAATCGTGGGCTATGAAGTTAAAGGGGACCTTGCAAATGGACATGTCAAACGCCACCATTCCTATCTTTGGCCAGGACAGACGGTTGTACAGAGAAGTGATACTGAAATACATGGTGAGAAGCAAGACACAACCAAATAACCATCCTATATACTCCATCGACACTAAGGTTGGTTCTTCTATATTCTACAATGACCTGAGTTTTGAAGAAGAAGAGTCGACAACCATCATGACAAACGATGAGGAAACTACATGGAAAGCAACAGAGTACGCAGACTCGAAGGGCCACACAAAAAATAAGATATGGAACATGAGTTTCGATGGCATGGTCAACAAAGAAGGGGATGGGGCTGATGTATGGGTAAGCCCCCCTGAAGTGGGTACAAATATGCACTCATACAAGCTTGCGTTCAAATGCACAAACAACATGGCCGAGTATGAGGCACTAATTCTGAGCCTGAAGGTGCTGAAAGAATTAGGCGTAGAGACTCTGAATTGGTCATAAACTAGGTTAAAGGCATATATAAAACAAAGCACCCCAGGCTGAGGGCATACAGAAAATTGGCACTGGACCTCCTCGAGGAATTTTGAGAGTATGACATATCTGCTATCCTGAGGAAGAAAAATCAAATCTCCAATGTGTTGGCCACCTCAGCCTCAGTTTTTAAAATCCCCATCTTCCCAAACAAAAAATACGATATTGAAGTCAAACACAGGCTGACAATGTCTGATAATATAAAATACTGGCAGGTGTTTGAGGATGACAAGAAGGTGGAAATATTTCTTCAAATGAGCGACAAGTTTGCTAACACAAACAATGATGACAAATGCTGTTGTGACGAATATGGGAGTGTGGATGCATGCAGTAATGATGAATCTTTCCAGAACCAGATCGTGGGAAGGGACATAATACAACTGAAAAATAACATCATTCTGAAGGGCTTAGTGCCACTGCAAAAACTATTTGATGAAAATGACGTGGCTAAAAATCCCAAGATCACTACAAGTGAAGAGGACATGGAAGACTGCAATATCGGGACTAAGGAGAACCTGAAAATGATAAAATTATCAAAAACACTCAGTCCAGAGGTCAAGCAAGAATACGCTAATCTCATGAAGGATTTCCCCAATGTCTTCGCATGGAGCTATGACGATTTGAAGGTGTATGAAACTAAAGTATTTCAGCATGTCATCCCTCTCAAAGAATACCAAAAGCCATTCAAATAGAAGCTGTGATGGAAAAATCCCCTGCTACTGCCTCTGATGGAGAAGGAGGTAAAGAAACTGTTTGAAGCTAAGATCATCGTTTCTTTAAAATTCTCGAAATGGGTAGCTAATTTGGTACCTATAAGGAAGAAGAGCGATGAGATATGATTGTGTGTGGAATTTTGAAACTTAAACAAAGTGTCCCTAAAGGACCACTACCCTCTCCCTAACATGGACTATATCCCACAAAATGTGGTGGGGTCCCAGAAGATGTCCATGCTAGACGATTTTTCGGGGTATAATCAGATCAGGGTCCACCCAGACGAAAGAGAAAAAATAGCTTTCAAAACTCCATGGGGAGCGTTCATGTACACCAATATGCCTTTCGGCCTGATGAACGCTGGAGATACTTTCCAGAGGGAAATGGATACCGTGTTTGCCGACGAAAAGGACAAGTTCATTGTGATCTCTCTGGATGACATCACGATATACTCTGCCTCCGATGAACAACACCTCGATCATCTAAAGAAAGTTTTCCATAAGTGCTGGAAGTTTGGAATATCACTAAATCCAAAGAAATCACATTTTAGGGTGGAAGAAGGGAAGTTGTTGGGACATATTATCTTGAAGGAATGCATTAATATAGACTCCAACAAGGTTGAAGGAATCCTGAAAATTGACACTCCACAGAGTAAAAAAGAAGTGAAATCCTTCCTATGAAAAGTAAACTTCTTGAGGAGATTCATCCTGAACCTGGAAGAGATTATAAAGCATATCAACTGTATTCTCAGAAAGGGAAATGAGATCAAGTGGAACTTGGAAGCCAATAAGTCATTTGAAGATATCAAGGTGGCATTGACTAGAGCTCATGTGCTAGTCAGTCCGGACTTCACGAAATATTTCATCTTGTTTTCATTTTCCTCAGAAAATACAATCGTCGGCGTGCTGTTGTAGAAATACAAGAAGAACTTCGAGAAGCCTATACCTTATTTCAGCAGGATGCTGCGAGATGCTCCACTAAGGTACAACATTATGGAAAAACAAGCATATGCCTTAGTGAAATCCTTGAAGGAGTTCATGACATACATATTGCACTCCCATGTTATTGCTTATGTGCCCAACAATTAAGTTAAGGATATCCTGACTCAGCCTGACCCTGAAGGGAGGAGAGGAAAATGGATAGCGACCATGATGGAATATGACCTGGAGATTAAGCCTACAAAATTGATTAAGGGTCAGGGCTCACGAATATAATGGAGCAATCGGACTATGATGTTGTAGGAATAAATTTCATCATCGACCTGTTAGAGAGTCCTCAAGAAGAAACAACTACGCAGGTGTCCTAGGAGTTCGTCGATTCTCCATGTTATGCATATATCATATATGTGTTGAAGAATCTCCAGGACCCTCCAGGCGTAAGTAAGAGTAAGGTCAGATTTCTCAAGATTAAAGCGGTTAAGTTCTGCATCCTAGACAACTCACTCTACTGGAAAGATCCTGGGGGAATGTTGTTGAGATGTTTGTTGGAGAATGATGCGAAGTGAGCCACAGAAGAATTTCACAAGGGCGACTGCAGGGGACACCATTACTGGAAAACCACCGCGCAAAAAATCCTCAGGGCGGGTTACTATTGGCCTACAATCTTCACAGACGTGTACAAAGAAGTATCTAACTACCACGAATGTTAGATTTTCGTTGGGAGAAGAAAACTGCAACCCCTGCCACTAAAGACGATCTCAGTCAAGGCACCATTCATGCAGTGGGGTTTGGATTTCATAGGGGATATAAATCCTCCATACT
Source organism: Picea glauca (assembly GCA_000966675.3). Lineage (NCBI taxonomy): Eukaryota > Viridiplantae > Streptophyta > Pinopsida > Pinales > Pinaceae > Picea > Picea glauca. The sequence goes on from JZKD02S1644044.1 coordinate 130,778, forward strand.
CGGCGCATCACAAATGGATATTCATGGCCACTGACTACTTCACGAAATGGATATAAGCGATCCCCACGAAGCAAGATACTGACACAATCATCATCCAATTCCTAGAGACAAACATCTTGTCGAGGTTCGAATGCCCCGTCAATATCATAACAGACTATGCAAATGCATTTAAGTCTAAGAGGATGGACAAGTTTTTTCAGGATTACAATATAACCTTGGGGAATTCTACGACGTACTACCCATAAGGAAACCGGTTAGAAGAATCCTCGAATAAAATCCTAACCCGAATCATCAAAAGGCTCCTGCAAGACAATAAGAAAGCCTGGCATAAAAATATTATGTATGTGTTATGGGAAGATCGGGATACCACCAAGAATTCCATCTCAACGTCGCCTTTCCAGATTATATATGATGTAGATGCAATTTTCCCTACCACACTAGGGTTTCCCGTAAGAAAAATGTTGCAAGAGCAGGAGGCCAAGCCAAATGACGTGTAGAGAAGAATAAATCAGTTGTTTCACACACAACATATGAGGGAACACGTGTACAATCAATTACAACTCCCCCAGGAGAAGATGAATAAAGCCTTTGAAAAGCATTCCAAGCGAGAGTATTTATGGTTGGGTGATCTAGTGTTGAGATGGGACGCAAGAAATGAGGACAAAGGAAAGCACAAAAAGTTCAATAACATGTGGACGGGTCCATTCAGAATTGATGCACATCACAAAAATAATGCTTATTTTCTGGAAGAACTAAATGGGGAGTGTGTTGGTTGGGGCCCTATAAATGGCAGGTTTCTCAAACATTATATGATGAAATAAATTCTATTTAGGTCATTTTTCATTGTAAATAGTCATTTTATTTTTGTGTCAAGTCAGTAGGTCAGCAGAAAACTGAAGCCTGAAGTGAAGGCCCTGAGTTTTATGCTGAGTCTTTTAGAAATTGTGTCCATAGGTTTAGGTTGGGTCATATTTTTCATATTGCAATGTCAAAGAGTCAAAATAAGGCCCAATGGTCATGCACTTGGTCTACTGTTCTTTGCTACCTCACAGGGAGGATAGCATCCCCATTGGAGCCAACTATTAGTGCTACCATTTTTCTTTTAGTTAGAGTCGGTTTTCGGTCGGTCTATGGCCCATGTGTCCAAACATGTGAATTCAGGTACGTAATAGTGAAGGGGTTGAAGTTAGCAAGTGTCTTGTTGGCCCTTGGAAGAGGGAAGAGTTGTCAGAGTCGAAACATGCGTAAATGGCATGGGTATGTTGTTCCCAGAGAGTCGGGTCCTATTAAAAGGTAGCCTCTATATGCCCTAGGTCAAGTCAAGTATTTAATGGAAGTCGCGTTGACAAGTGAAAAAACTATTATCAACTCATTATGAAGGCTGAGGAAATGAAAAAATGCAGCGTTCGTATCATGTATGCCCTGCAACCCTTATCGCCCGTACCTTACATGCATGGATGTGCCATGGGAAATCTACAATTTGATTCGAAACATCCAGTCACCATGAATTCATAGTTCCTTTGCACGATTCCTCCTTCCACCCGATTTTTTATAAATCCCAGAGGTCCTATACCCATGTTATTTTCGAAATCATATTTAGGCTCTGTTTGTAAGTTTTCTCGTAGGCCCAGGTCGATCAAATTCTCCATCTTGGGAATTCGTCGGATCCACTACACATAAGATAAATATTGGTCACGCCATGGAAACCTCTCAAAGCATAAATACGGGCACACAAAGTGGAAAAATCAACAAACCCAAACCCTAAAGTGATTGGGATTCATTCTTACTCACAACAGGCATCCCCAAGGATAAAAGAGGGATTTTCCCTTTACCCACGGGAACGACAACATCACACTGCATAGAACTTGTAGTGGAAGGAACTGATTAGGAAGGAAGGATAGTGAAAGACCTGTCTCCCCAACAATGGATACCTTGGAGAAGGGGCAGGCCAAGGAAGAACAAGGAAGCTATAGAAACTCAAATCTCAGATGAGCCGTGCGCACGACCAATCACTGAACAATTAGTTATGCGCACCATCCTCTTGGAGCCTTTGGAAGGTACCAGCCAAGAAAGTGGGAGAAAAATGAGGAGGATGGATGTCGTGGGTAAAAATGATAAAGAGACATTTCAGGAGCTAAAGCAAGCGAAGTTAGCCATCATCAAACTATACCAAGAGAACAGGGAGTTGAGACAACAACTGACGACAAAGACCACAGAAGCATCAACAATGCAAGGTCGCGAAGGGAATGTGACGTGGCTCAAAAGAAAACTCAGAGAGGTGCATGATACGATTTTACAACTGCGCGAAGTGTTATAACCCTATAATTCATAGTATCATCTGTTGACTAGAAATTTTCCACTCTGGGTGTATAGGTTTGCAAATAATATTTCATCTCTACAAATTATTTTCAAGGGAAACAATGCACAAAATCCACATAATGCACTTATCCTAAGTTTTGGAGCAAATATGACTTTGTGCTCACAGAGTAAAGACAACGCATAAATTAACGGTTTAGAGGCTGGTGCTGAGATCTACGGTCCACAATATTTTTCGGACCCCCCCGACCGTTCTACCTTTAATGACAGGGGGGGGTCTAGAATTGGGTATAAAGAAGACACACATATGAACGACTGA
>JZKD02S1644055.1:8096-41953 GCA_000966675.3 Picea glauca
TGTTTATGGTATAGGTTGATTACAGGTTGGTGCATGGTTGATGCACTTGTTTATGGTACAGGTTGATTTCAGGTTGGTGCATGGTTGATGCACTTGTTTATGGTACAGGTTGATTACAGGTTGAGGTACAGGTTGATGTATGGTTCAAATTTATTGGTACAAGTTTATAGTAGTATATCTCATAGTGATAGTGTGACAGTGGTTCCATCGTTCTACTTCTACTTCAGGGTGGCAAGACGGGGCAAGGACAGGTGGTTGTAGCCTCCTTCTGGTTGTAGCCAGAGATTTGGGGAGTTGGAGCTTCCCTTAGGTTGTAGCCTGAGAAAACATGGGGTTGGAGCCTCCTTCCAGTTGCAGCTGAAAAACAAAGGAAGTTGGTGCTTCCAATGAATGTAATTCTTCAAGACATATAAGAAAAAGAATTCCGTGGTTTTCTCCCGCTTTGGGTTTCCACATAAAACATTGGTGTACTGTGTATGTGTGTGATTGTTTATTTATTACTGCTCATTATTGGATAATAATTCTACATTGATATAACATTTGAAGATAAAGGATTATAATTATGCTATTATTGATTCACCCCCCCTCTTAGTAATCCAATAGAATCCACCCCCAAGCACCTTAACCTTGATAGAGAGAATAATTTCAGAAGAAAACCCTAGGTCCAAAATCCAATCAAGGTAGTGTACCACTCTTCGGGGCTAGAATACCAATCATAAATTCCAAACCATAACCAAGAGAAAGTCCAAGCTTAAAACCGAAAATACTAGTTGTAGTAGCTATAGCTGCAACTACTCTCCAGACTTGCGCAATTACTGAATTTTTGCAGTTGCGAGTTGTGTGTGTACAAATGAGCTCTGATATCCTGTATTTCTAATCCTCTTTATTAGCTTCTCTTTTTGGAGGCTAAATACTCAATTATAACTATTTTCTTTAGTCAACTTGTCTTCTAGGGTTATGTCCAAATCTTAAGGGTTTCTTCTTGCTTTCTAGAATATTCTATTCTTGTCAGGGTTACACGTGGAGGTTAATACCTCCCACAACTACCATAATATCATCCACATAATTTTGGCCAAACTGAAGTTGTAAACAAGTGTTTAGAAACATATTTGCATTGTTTTGCATCTGACCGACAACATAAAAGGTCTCATTGGTTACCCCAATTTGAATGGTGGTACAACACCTCTTACCATACAACTACTCACATAACTCCTTTTGAAGTAGTCCATGGAAAAAAGAGACTGTCGGTTATCTCATACATGTCTCGTGTCTCAAAGGTTAAGGAGGTTGAAAAAAATATTACTGTCAAAGAGGCCATTCTCCATTCCCTCAAAGAATGGAGAATTCTGAGTCCAGGTCATTTCAAGCATCAATTTGTTGAAGGGGACCAGGTGTTTCTTTGTCTCCAACCTTATAAGTATACTTCACTCAAAGTTGAACATTGTTAGAAACTTGCTCCAAAATTTTTATGGTCCTTATACCATTCTCAAGTGAGTGGGATATATGGACTACCAATTAACTCTACCCATTCAATCTAAGATCCATCCTATTTTTCATGTCTCATGCTTAAAGGAAGTGATTGGAACAAAGTTACAAAATCAAAACAGTCTTCCTAAATTGGATGAATAAGGTTCCATTTGGTTTCATCCACAAACAAGAAGTCTTGGACCATCAAGAGCATCACCTTTGTTGATGCACCCTCAAGGAAGTGTTAGTTTAGTGGAAATATACAACTCTAGAAGATGCCACTTGGGAGTGGACCACCATTCTGCAACAATTTCTTCATCTCAAGCCTTAAGGACAAGGTTGTTCATCAAGGGGGAGGGCATGTTAGGGACATAACCTCCCTAACCCCTCACGTAGGTTGAATACTATATTTTCTATGTAATAAAGGCTGACATTAGTTAATAAGGCATATTTATTAAATGTGAACAAGTCAATGTAAGAAGACCTAATAGAAGCTTCCACTTCTAGAAAGATATTCCTTTAGAATGTTCTTTAGAAGATAGAATTAGTATAAATAAGATTAGGAGGCATGAGAAATCCTTGTCTTGAGAATTGTTGTAATAGAGCTCTGCTATGCTAGAGGTTTCCCCCTTGAAGAGACAAATGAACATTTTTTCCTATCTATAAAGGTATTATTTTGGTGTTGTGGTTCCATATATTTTGTTGTTCTGCTGTTACTCTCTACAGAATTTCAATATTATGTTGTTTTTCTATTCTTCACTGCAATATTTCTATTTTATACTATTATAATAGATCTGGTACCTAACAATTACATTATAATAAAATCGATACTTACTAATAATATCCTATCAGATTGTTACAATATAAAATAAATATTTATTGCATTATTTTTATAAGAGTGTTGTTAGAATGTGTTTTAATGTTGTTTATTTTCTTGATGTAATTTTTTAGTTAGTGTCATAATGATGATCATTGTAGCATCATTTGTGGGGCACTTATACATGTAACACAAAATTTTGTATAGCACATGTTCACATGTAGATAGTTTTGGGATTTATTTGGTGGTGACCTATCTCTTACGTAATGGTAACCTAAACTCATAGGTCATGAGTATCCATAACTTCTCCCTTATCCCTATATGATCATATCATCAAAATTTATGGATTGGTTGATCTCTACCCTTGATTGTTTCTTATGATCAATGGTCTAGGTTTCTCCTAGTTACTAGAAATTGAGGCAAATGGTATTAACTAAAGGAAGGGTGGAGGGTGGATTATGGTATTGATCATTATCCTAGACCCTATGGGTCCTTAGGCTAGATCATCCATATTATTAATAGTTTTATGGATCCCATTTTAACTCTATATGTGTATGTGTGTGTGTTATAGAAATTTTAATTGTGAGAGTTTTGAATAATGCAATTTCTTTCTTCCGATGTTCATGGATGTTTCCATGCCTTAGGCACCTTATGTTTTACCAATAAATTTATTTTATCTTATATATATATATATATAAGATATATATTGGTTATATGTTTATGCATATGTTGATATTTCATTCTTTTAGAGCCATACATCTAACTCCTTAGATGAACTTATTTGTTTGTTGAAATATTGGATAGGAGATCTATTATTTCCTTCCATGAGAATTCAACAATAGTGATTGAAGTTTATGACATCAATTTATGAGTAGATCTAGTTTATTTTTTAGACATGGTATTCTTAATCTTCAAATCTAATATGTTAAACCCAATCTTTTATAGATATGAAAATTTGTATCTTAATCACATGCTTGGTTTCTACAAATTCTAAGCTATTTTTCCAGATCTAACATTGTCATTATATTTGGAGAACACTAAATAGTCAAGATCAATGTTCATGTTGCTAAATTTGGTCTTTGTTTGGGCCACATATAAGATTGAATATTTGTGGGTTCACTTCAGATATATACAAATTAGTGTATGTTTGGGATGATATGACTATACAGATGTGTTTGGAACAATCTGATTAGCCAATATTCAACATTTTTTTACCCGCTTTCATTTTCCCTAGATATTGAGAATTTTGTCTAGTGGACGTGGGTTGTCCATTCACTGTAATTTTTTTTTTAAATTAGTTATTCAATAATATATCGAATGATTTTGATATCAAATATATTGTATTTGATCAGTTATAACAATATGATATGTATTTGGTTGTTATGAGGTCTTGGATCTCAAAATCCATTTGCTCTCAGTTGTAACTAACATTTTGTTAAATAGATTTATCATTTGGAGACTTGCCACATCACTTCCACATGGAATCATCCACCCAACTAGCATGTGACACATGTTACACATCAAAATCCCACACTTAATTACCTCTCCCTAAGTGTCGCAAGTGTCGTAAAAGTTTCATATGCACCTTGCTAAGTGTTTCAAACACCTTGACACCATGAAAGAACATTTTTCACAATCCCTAGTCAATGAAAAGGAAAAATGCATCATATGAAGATCAAAATACTATGTGCACATGAATTATTTATTAATATTCATAAAAAGTAGATTAGTTTAGTGTGAGAATCCACCTCATATTTAGTTTCTTAATCTCAAGGAGAGGTTGAGAATCTCATGGATGGTTGAGATATTTTATCAAACCAAAATCCTAATTTGGTTGATCTTGAGAAATATTTCCTCAAAATCCTTGAGAGATATTTTCTCCCTAAAAAACTTGAGAGATATTTTGTCCCTAAATATCTTGGAGATCCCATTTTAGTGGATCTAGTGAGTGATATTCTCCATGGTGGTTAAGCCTCCAAATCCTATATAATGAGGTATTTCCATGGAGAAGAGGAGGAATATTGGAGATATTAAACTTATGATCATGGGATTCATGCAAGGGTTGGACGAGGAGAGATTGGAGGAGTTCTAGCTGACATCATTCATGGGCTGTAAGTTTTATTTGTTCTCATTTAATATACTTGGCCTATTTCCTTCAAGTATGTGGTTTCATGTGCTTTTCTATGTTTAATTTGATTTGAATAGATGAATTTTCTTTGCCTAATCCATTAGAGAAGGAAGATGATTATTTTTTGTTTTTTATTTCAAGAATTGATTTGCGCCAGGAATTGAATCAAGTTTGCAAATAGGAGTAGCTGGGACAAACGTCGTAAATAGAGTATATCCTACTTTAATTTATCCTCTATTTTTTGATAAGAAAAATGATTTTATAGGAATGGTAGTGTCCAAATGATTGTTTCTGTCTTGGTTTAGGGGTTAATAATCAAAGGGAAAGTTCACCTATCCGCAGGGGAATATTTCCGTAATAGAAATTGTTGACTCCACTGGGGAAGGAAATTGACTTGTCTTTCCTTGGATCATTTGAGATTTTTCCCACGTTTATATATATATATATATTATGATGTACTTCCCTTTCTCTCTTCTTCATTGAATATTTCACAGAGCCTTTGGCAAAGTTTTTTGAGTTTTTAGCCTTTTTTCTGAGTTTTTTGGAAGGGAAATGCTCCTCTATTGTGTACACCAGAGCGTTGATCTAGGATGAATCCTCCCCTATAGTGTATACTAGAGCACTATAGAACTTTGTCCCTTTTGAAACAAGAGCGTTGATCTCCTTTTCTAGGTTTTTCCACCCCTTTCTGCTCACTTTTTCTCAGTCTGATCCTAAGGGGATTTTTTCTCAGTGACCTTTGAATACTCTTGACATTGTTTTGATAAGAGATGGGATTTTATCACTTATTTATGTTTATCCTTTGATTTTTCAAATTTTCTCTTAATTGTGGTCCCCTTGGGTTAACATGATCCCTTATTTCTTCTTTCTTTTGAGTTTATGTGATCTTCATCTCATAAAGATTTAAGATTGCTTGAATATTTAGGATTGATCATCAACTGGGGTTTGCAAGGGTTGCTTGGTATTGAGCCTTCTTGTCTTCATTTGAAACATGTTTCTTTTATGAATGATTAGGATTCTTATGACAACCTAGCTTGATTTTTGTTTCTTGCTACTCTTCGTTTAAGGATTTTCGTGAGTGTTTATCTTCTTTCTCTTTTTCATATTTGTGTTCTTGATTGAATGAGTTATCATACTTGTTTCTTTTAGTTCTCATTATCCTTTGAGTGCATTCTTTGTTTGAAATATTTTTTCTCCGTGTCTTTTGTATCTGCATCTGAATATTTCATTTTGATTGAAAGTAATGAAGCTTTAAAGGATTTGCATTTGCTCTCTTTTAAAATCAAATAAAGAAGATACTTGCATTCTTGATTTCAGGTAGATTTCATTTAGAAAATTGTGTTTGGTAATTGGGTGTTTTTGTTGAAGAAAGTTGAACCTATTCTCCATCCTGTATGTAGGATTCATTGAAGAAAAATATTTTCATCTCATTATTCTGCATTCTTTTGGAGTTGAGTATAAAACATCATAAGTTTCACTTTTACACCCTTGAGTAAACAACAAACCTAAAATGAAGCGCTTATAAAATTGATCAAAAACTTTTATATTATCTGGTAGAGAACCTACATTATCTTAAAGTGTAGGTATTTGGAATAGGTTGTGAGGATAACTTTCCAAAGCCATCAAACAAACATAGAATCTTGTACTAGGGAGTGGTAAATACAATTATTTGTATAAGAATAGTCGGGATCCCCCTCTCACATAGGGGTTAAAAATGAGGTTTCGTGCAGGAGAAAAACAAAGATTTCCCCTCTGAATATCAACCCATGTAGCAGAAAGATCCTATATTGGGGGTTCTTCCTGAGAAACAACTGGCTTTATTTGGTCTCGGAGATTCGTGAATCCCAAATCCATTTGGGGTTCTTAGTAGTATTCTAGTCCACTTGTATTTAGTTTTATTGAAGGATTTCAAACTTGTTATCCTTCCCATACGTTCCTTCCTGATTGTTGACTATACCCTCCCGGAGGATGAATGTGAGTTGGTAATATTAGTGGATTATTTCTGTATGGTTGATACGCAAGGTGACGATGAAGGCGAGTCTTCATCGTACTTAGGTCAAACATTGGTCAAACTCACTCGGGCTCCTTGGAGGGTACACCCACGAGTAAAATTGTGTGGGAACTTGCACCAAGGCATAAGTTCGTTAAGAAGGTCGCCAACATAGCTAATCCACCCGCTCTATTCCAACCCCTTCCTATATTGATCTAGAGATGTTGGATTTCATCACCAACTAGTGGTTTCATTATGGGAAGGTTTGTTTGATTGTTTTCTTCTTAGATTTGTAACATGTGTTGTTTTTTTCCTCAGTGGACCTTAGGTCAATTCAGTGTCAATGGCGTCAATTCCTGGGAGTACCAACAAAGGAATCCATTTTCCCAAGGAACCTTTCGCCTTTCCTTATTTTGGAAATGTTGGTCCTCCATGTATTGCCACACTGAGTCTTCCAGGACTCACCATCAGTTTATCGATTTGGTTTTTCCCCACTTTGGTGATCTCAAATTTTCCCAGTTATTTGAATGCACCTAATGCTTCAGATGTAACCACACCACCCAAAAAACAACCTTATGTCTACTTTCTCCTTCTTCATGCTCCAAGTCTCCTTCCATTTCTCCTTCTTCTCCTTGTGAAATCTCTAAAGAAAGTAGCCAAGTTGATAAGAAGAAGAAGAAACAGAAGGGGAAGAAGAATAATAATCAAAAAGTGGCCAAGCCTCCAACTGCATTAGGTCATGTTATATCCAAGCAACCAGTGAATGTTAATTGTACTAGGAGTGTTGATAAATTCGACAAGTCTAAAACGAAGAATCCTAAACCCAAATTCCCTTGAAGGATTTGTAAGGGCGACCACTTTTTGAGGGATTTCCTTGGTCTCCCCAAGGTATTAGAAATGTGATATTCCATGTCATCAACCCCTATTGAACATGCTAGTGACACCCCATCAACTAGTGACATTAAGGTTGGTAAGAAGAATAGAAATGCCAAATTTCCTTGTATGTTATGCGAAGGTGATCATTACTCTCACATTTTCCCTCGTATGGATGAGGTTTCTTATATTTTCGAAAATATTCAACTTCCAATTGGTTATCATGATAATATCTCTTCCAAACCATCATTAGTTGATGGACTAGTCAATATGGTTCCATCCCCGGTCAGTCTGGTTGATCAGGTGGTCAATCTGGTTTCATCCTTGGTTGAACCACTAACCCAAGTAGCTGATCCAGTTCCGTCATTGATCATCCCAACTCTTCATATGAAAAGTGAAACCCAAGTAATTGATCCAGTTCCATCGTCAATCAACCCGACTCTTCATTTGAAAAGTGAAACCCAAGTGATTGATCCAGTTCCTTCATTGATCAATCACACTCTTCATTTGAATACTTCCAAAGTGGTCAATCTAGTTCTATCATAAATTGATCCCACTGCTCCCTTGAAGAGTTAAACCCATGTGGTATATCCCACTCCTCACCAGACTCTTCATTTGAAAAGTGAAACCCAAGTGACTGATCCATTTCCTTCATCGATCAGTCCCACTCTTCATTTGAATACTACCAAAGTGGTCAATCTAGTTCTATCATTGATTGATACCATTGCTCCCTTGAAGAGTTAAACCCATGTGGCAGATCCCACTCCTCATTCAAAGAGTGAGGATGTCACTCAGGTCTACCTCGTTAATACCAATTCACCTGGACAAGGGTCACTTCGGCCATCTCAATGGAACCCCCTTCAAGCAATCATATGATTTCTATTAATTCAAATCATTTGACAAAACCCCGTCTTCCTTCTTACATTCCTTTCCAAATCACCATACAGGCTTGTGTTAGGAATATTACTAACACTATAATAGACTAAGGTTCTTCTATTAGCATCTTATCCATGAATGGTTGGCAAGATTTTGGTTCCCCACAGCTTGCGCATGAGACTCAGAATCTGTTGACCTTTGACAGAAGAGTTAGTCAACCTTTAGGGATCCTTCATAAGTTTCCGACTACTTTGGGAGAAAAAAAGTCTACATTGATGTGATGGTAATTCACGACCCCTTGGACTTTAACCTGCTCCTCGGGAAAGACTGTGTCTATGTTATGAGAGATTTTGTGTCCACTCTCTTTTGAGTGATACGTTTACCTCATAATGGAAACATAGTAATGATCTATGAGATTTCATTCATTGACACTCATCTGCTGGTCAACCATCTGCCTTCCCTGAATGGTCCATACATGTAAGCGATGTCTGCCCCACCTTAGGTCAATTATGTAATGACCTTCCCCATGTGTTCAACCCCGCATGAGAGGGAATATCTCCCTTCTCTTAACTTAGATCTGGTAGTTGACATGGTCATCTCTTCGATAGGGATATTAGAGCCAGATCTCCCTACCCTTATCGAGGTCGTCGACATGTATTCCTTTCGGAGTTTTTTTCTTCCATGTAGTGAAAATCTCTTGGAAGCCATGGTTTATGTTTGTCCCTTGACATGTATTCCTTCCATAGCATTTTCCTCTTGGAAGCCATGATCAAGGAGAGGTCTTGAGCATAGATTTTCTTCTCTGTTGCAAGCTCGTTAAAAAATGAAACATAGGTCTTGAGCATAGTTTTTATTCTTTGTGGCAATATAGTTAAAAAATGAAACAAAGGTATTGAGCATAGTTTTTCTTCTCTGTGGAAAGCTCGTTAAAAAATGAAACAAAAGAAAAGAGGATAGTTCATTTTCTCTATCAATCTCATTAAAAAATGAAAGAGACCCCCCTCCATTACAATCAATTCTCACTCTGGATTGAGTACTTGAACCTTCTTTTCCTCCACCTAGTGAAAATGTTTCCATTAGTAGCATTTTTCTAGAACAAACTTAGTCTTTGTTCTTTTTCATGCGCGTAAATACATGAGAATAAGTTACCGAGTGTAATGTCCCAACTTTTGGACATCATTATATTATAGAGTGTTATGCTGACCAAAGTAGCTAGATGGGGGTGATAGCGAATAAAGGATATATTGAGTGGTTTTATTGGGCTCGAATTGCATCACCCATATTATTTCATCATCATGATCCATTCCGCACAACTTGGCTTTGGTTCCATTGCATTCTGATGATTTTCGTAATTTATGTTAATTAAATTCACTAAGGTCATATTGGGCACAATACGTGGAGGAACCTCTTAGTGTAATAGCTCATAAGAATCAAGAGGAATAACACTATAGGATAGGATGATGAGAAGTGAATTTAGGTGGCCAGAGAAGCCATAAGGAGGGATAAATCATTTTTTAGAGGTAAAATGGTTAATTAATTAATTGAAGTGATTTCATTATTTAATAATAAATTAAAGTAAAAGTCACTTGGAGAGACAAGGCGAACAAAGAGGATAAAAGAGAGATAGGGGAATTTATTCTCTCATTATCCTTTTTATCATTTTGATGTCTGACTTCTTGCTAGAGAGCCCATGCACGGGGTTTTGAGGGTTTTGACTGAACAAACCCTAGAGATCAACTCGGTGATGAAATATCCCACCCAACCTTGTCCAAGATTGGTCATGGAGGTGAAATATTCCTCCATCACCATTCTACATCATTTCTATCTCAGTCATAGGTGGGTTCTACAGGTTCAGAGAGAGGTGGTGCACATAGTTGGAGGGTTTCTGCAGGTGGGGCACATCACTTGAGGGAGGAAAATTCGATTTGTTTTGGGAAAGATAGATCCATAGTATATCTCATCCCTGGATTGATTTTCATCACCCTAGCACCTATTTTCATCAGTATTGGAGGGTATACTTCATCCCATTCACTCTATCTGTCAGAAGGATGATTTTTCCCTTGAGGAGGGGTGCACTGTCCATTAGAGATATTGTGTTTTGGAGGGGAAGAACCTTCCAAGAGCTTGGAGATTTGGAATAGGGGTTTCCTAGTCCCTGATATACACTTTAGCTATTGGTTTTAGTGACTTAGAGGCCATATACTTGGAGGCTGAATTCTTGGATTGCTTCAACCAGGGAGGGTGCACTTGCTGGAGAGTAGACACCTTCAGCCGTCAGATTACAGGTTGGATCTCGGATATCTTTTGATTGAAACATTGTAGGAATCTTAGGAGATAATATATTCATCATTCCCATATATCTTGGAGGCATTATCATCCATACACTATATTCATTCTAGATATGTACCATTTTGTATGAGTATAGTTATTATTATGAATAAAATCAGATCTAAGGTATTTATGGCCATTTCTTGTGTTGTTGATATTGTATCTTGTTGAGTATATTACATTTCTATATATTAAATATTTGTTGGATACAAACACACATAAAAACTTCATCATAAACTCTAGGGAAACTCGAGGACAAATCTGCAAAGTGTTTGACGAAACACCACAACCAGAAAACTCATAAAACTCAATAAAAACCCAATGTTCCAATCAGATTTGGTTGGGAACATTACAATGGTATCAGAGTGAAGATTCCTCCCAGCCCGAGGGGTCTTCCATAAGAAAAGATGGAGATGTTGGAATTCTCTCTATAGATTGTATATTGTGAAAGGGAATATTACACCCTTAATGATAGATTTAGGGCTCAAGTAACATTCCAACAATTTTTATCCATACAAAATCATAGGTGGAGCAAAGATGAGGTTACACATTGCGTCAACATAGTAGAGGAAAAAATATCTACAACAACTAGATGGAAGGAAGCACAGATTAATCCCACACCCATTAGGAGCATGGAAGTTTTATATAGTTGCAAAGAGCCTTGGAAGCCATACCACATAGGTAGGAGGAAAGGGAAGGTGCACATTTTTGAGGTGCACTATGACAATGAGGATGAGGAGGTGCATGAGGATGCAATGGTAGATGCCTATTTAGAGTAGTCTGATGATGCTAGTGAATCTTTCGCATATGATGGATAGGTGGGTGGATAGGATGATAACACATGTTCTTCATCTTCCCTATCGGGTAGTGTTGATGATTCAACACTTCAACATAGTGGTGACCCATGTGAGGATTCACATGTGTTAGCACTTAGACATGAGGATATTAGGAAGTCGAATGACCTATCCTAGGGTGTAGACATGGATTCTAGGAAGTCATGTATGGAGGATGATGATTTTTCTATGATGATTGTGACACATTTGTCATCTTCTCAAACACTTATGATAGCCACAACACATGAGGATATCAATGGCATTTTTGATATAGTAGAGGAGCCTTGTTTGGGGATTGTACATGAGGGATATATGGATATGAAAATATAGAAGGATAGTCATGAATTGGAGCTAGTTGGTGAGAAACATACCTATCAATATGAGGAGAGTGAGTCACCTTTGTTGGATATTTAGTTGTTAGATCCAGGTGCAGAGATTGATAGTTTGGTAGGATATTCACTTCCAGGACTGGTCTACGGTGATGAAGATGCACTCTTTATTGGTTGGGATGACTATATCTCATGCCTGGACACATCTGTATCAGATCCAGTTGCATATGACAATAGCAGAGTGAGTGCACAAGAGGATACAACTGCCCATACATGATACAATGTGATTCAAATGGGGGTAGCAGTGGGTGATGGAGTGTAGTGGCTTACAGGAGGACTCAGTAGCATAGTGGACAATGGGAAACTCAGTTCCTGAAATTTTGAGGAGTTTGCTGTTGAAGATTCCATGGTTGACCCTAGTAGTGAGGGGAATGAGGTAGCACCTCAGCGGGATTGTGATCAGGAAGCATGGCACTTGACGAGACAGTTGAGAGTCAGGGAGGACATGATCATGGAAGCCACTAGACACATTGATGACACACATGCATTGGTGGTAGGATATTGTTGTAGGGTATCTATGGCACATGATAGTTCATATGGGGCACTTTCCATTATTGACTTTCATACTCTCAGGGAGAGAATGACTGTGATGAGGGCCGACTATCAGCAGTTGTTGATGGATAGAGATTACCTATTGGAGGTTGGCGAGATGTATTATAGGGTCCTGAGGGAGAAGGAGTTGGAGGTGGACCAAATAACTCATGATTTGGTGAGCACATGGATATTATTGGAAGGAACACAAAAAACCCTTCAAGAACCAGAGTCCAGATTAGAGGAGATCCTTGAGGATATTAGACATATATCCACCACATCTACCTTAGCATAGAGTCAAATATATCCTTCAGCCACATTGCTAGAGGATGTTGGTGGTCTAGCAGAAGAGAACCAATTGATAGAGGAGCATGGGGAGTACCCAGGATCACTAATGAGTATGGAGAGATATGAATTGGAGATGCAAGAGGATGCCCATGTGTCACAAGAGATACCTTCCACATGTATTTTTGAGACAATAGAGAACTCACATATGCATGGGGACTCCAGAGCGAGGGGCATTTATGAGGACACTTCCATTTTTGTTCTAGGATTGGATGACCTTCATGTAGAGGTTGACCCAGTAGTACAACTAGGATCCATGATGTTGCAGGAGTATACATGATATTACTTGAGTATGCAAGGGCATACAATGATGAATGATAGTTCCCAGAGACATGCAGAGGTGTACAATGAGATTCATATGGACACACTAGATTACAGGGAGGATAATTACTTAGTGGAGTATGGAGATTCCACTTCCTTGCAGCAGTACATAAATATGGGAGATCACCTTCAAAGTATCAACAGTTGCATGAGCGATGATGGATGGAGAGTGGTTGACCAACAATTTGTGGAGTTACCTATTGTTTTAACCTATGGTTGGAGTTTAGTGATGAGTAAAGGATATTATTCACCATGAGTGTCAGAGGACAAGCTTTGGGTCAAGTACTTAGGATTGACCAAAGCATATGATACTTTTGAGTCCTACAATTGGTTGCAGTTATGTCTGTTATCCTTTCCCGATACCTTCATCATTGACAACAACACAGGGGGAGTTAGACAGTGGCATGGGACATGGAGAGTTGGTAGACCGAGACCACATGAAATGAGTGTATTTATTGAACACAACAGTATAGGGGTGGATCATCAGAGACCTACAGTTGAGGTATTGGGCATGATGGTGAGTATCTTAGGCCATGGGATAGAGGATATCTCATAGGTTGATACAGATTCAAATTCTCACTAGGATGAGAATGGATGGCTTCCAACATTTATCAATATGACTAATCAACAGATAGGGGGGATTGGAAGTGATGAAATTCCAAATTTGTCTTGGGATCTAGGATCCCATTCATTCAGAGGGTTGTTCCATCTCATGATGGCCTAGGTTTCACTTGATAACAACATACTTCACTCTTGGATGGTTTTGAGAGGGCTTGTAGGGGATTGTTATATGCAGTGAGACATATTCTTCCTATCGATACTCATGATCGAGTATGGAAATGGTTGGGAAGATGTTGATTCCATAGAGACACCTTTATAGGTTCAACTTCTTGATAGTAGGCCCAGTTATCACAGGTATTTCAATAGGAGGATCTAGGGGTGGGGGATCCAGTATGGATACTTTGAGTAGACAGCCATGATCGGAGTAGTGCAATGTCGGTGTGATTTTCCCTATTAGAGACTAGCATGGGACCCTGGGATTACAGGGCTGGGTATTTCATTGAATGATGGAGGCAAGTGGATCCTTGTAGGGGAAAGTCACTTTGAATTTCCATGGAGATTCAGTATTGAGGAGAGCACGTCACTTGAGGGTGATTCATTGAGGCCTTGTAGTACCTCATTATGGAAGAAACATGTTCATTTGGTGGAGACCGTGTGGATCTTGGTATGGACTTGGAGGATAGACTCATTCTGGGTTGAGGCCATGTGTCATTTGTAGGAGATTCATGGTGTTGATATGTTATAGGATTATACTTCACTGGGTATTGTAGTTGACATCTTGATATGGGATCCAAGGATTAGAGTGCTTGGTAGTTCATTTTTGGATGGAGCCTACTTTGTGTTCCACAGTTGGACATGGGACCCTAGTATTATATGTGGATTGATTCAGTTATTGCTTGAGGAGAAGCAATATTCTAGTAGGGAGGACTGTAATGTCCCCACTTTTGGACATCATTATAGTACAGAGTGTTATGCTGACTAGAGTAGCCAAATAGGGGTGATAGAAAGTACAAGAGATATCAAGGGGTTTTATTGGGCCCGACTTGCATCGCTCATCTTATTTCATCATCATGATCCATTCTGCATAGCTTGGCTTTGGATCCATTGCATTTCGACGATTTTCGTAATTTTGAGTTATTATGGGCTATATGTTAATTAAATTCACTAAGAAGGTCATATTGGGCATAATACTTGGAGGAACCTCTTAGTGTAATATCTCATCAAAATCAGGAGGAATATAAATAAAGGATAGGATGATGAGAAGTAACTTTCAGTGGCTAGAGAAGCCATAAGGAGAGATAAATCACTTTTTAGAGGTAAAATGGTTAATTAATTAATTAAAGTGATTTAATTAATTAATAATAAAATATAGTAAAATTCACTTGGAGAGACAAGGTGAACATGGAGTGTAAAAGAGAGATAGGGACCTCTATTATCTCATTATGTTTTTTATCATTTTGATGTCTGGCTTCTTGCTATAGAGCCCATGCACTTGGGGGTTTTGAGGGATTTGACTGAACAAACCCTAGAGATCAGCTCGATGGTAAAATATACCACCCAACTTGGTCCAATATTTGTCATGGAGGTGAAATATTATTTCTATCTCAGTCACAGGTGGATTCTACAGGTTCAAAGAGGGGTGGTGTGCATTGTTGGAGGGTTTATGCAGGTGGGGCGCATCAGTTGAGGGAGGAAGATTTGATTTGGCTTGGGAAAGCTATATCCACAGTAGATCCCATACTTGGATTTATTTTCATCACCCTAGAACTTATTTTCATCAGTATTGGAGGGTATACTTCATCCCCTTCACTCTATCAGTCATGAAGATGAGTTTTCCCTTAAGGAGGGTGCATTGTTGACTAGAGATCTTGTCTTTTGGAGGGGAAGAACCTTCCCAACATCTTGGAGATTTTTCATAGGGGTTTCCTAGTCCCTGATCTACAATTTGGCAGTTGGTTTCAATGACTTAGAGTCCATATACTTGGAGGCCGAATTATTGGATTGCTTCAGCGAGGGAGGGCGCACTTGCTAGAGAGTAGACACCTTCAACTGTTAGATTACAGGTTGGATCTCAGATATCTTTTGAATGTATAATTTGAGGACTATTAGGGGATCATATATTCATCATTCCCATCTATCATGGAGGAATTATCATCCATACACTCTATGTATTCCATAGCTATCCCATTTTGTATGAGGATAGCTATTATTATGAATAAAATCAGATCTGAGGTATTTATGGCTATTTCTTGTGTTGTTGATATTGTATATTGTTGATTATATTTTATTTCTATATCTTCACTATTTTTTGGCTGAAAACACACATAAAAACTTCATCATAAACCCTATATTGCAACTCAAGAAGACAAATCTGCCAAGTGTTTGACAAAATTACACAACCGGAAAACTCATAAAACTCAATAAAAACCCAATGTTCCAATCAGATTTGGTTGGGAACATTACACCAAGCTTAGTCTTTGTTATTTCTCTTGCTCATAAATATGTGATAAAATGTTACCGAGTACACTTTTATCTCTTTTTTGAACTCGTAAAATCTATACAAAAAATGAACTCTTTGGAGTCTCCTTTAAGCTCTTTTCAGACTCTCTAAACATGAAAATATTTTCGAGTGATCTTGCTTCCTTTCACACTTGTTAAAAGGTTTGAATGGGTGTCTTTTGAGTGATTGTTTCTCTCTTTTTTGGCCTCGTGAGACTAATTACGAAAAATGAACACTCTAATCTACCATTATTATAAGATTTCTCTCCTGTATTGTTTTACACTTTTTTGGGGCTTGGGAGACTAAATTTGCGAAAAGGTCATCGATGGAGTCGCCTTTAAGTTCTTTTTTCAGACTCTCTAAACATGAAAAACCACCAATTTTTCCTTCTCTGGATTCGTTAAACCACACATTGAAGGACCCATATGGGAACGAACCCTTACTTCTTCCAGTTTGTTAAATAAAGGAAGGGGCACTTACCGAAGGTGAGTTATATCGAGCATGTGTTACCCTCCTTGAGCTCATTAAATGAAAAAGAGGTACTCATCTATCTAGGTGGGGGAAAAATTGAAGGAAGTGGGTCAAGTTTTTGGGAATCCTTTATGGAATCTATTGTCGCCCTTGAACATGGCACATGTTTGCGTCTGGTCTTATAGTTGGGTAATCCGCTTATCTTTGATTCATACCAATTCCATGTGTCGCCATACTTTTTCATCCAGTCGTAGTTGCACTGTGTATTTTTTGTGGCTACGATAAGTTCATGTCATGGAGGTATCGATCCACATTGTATCTCTAGTGGCCTTATCCTTAGTCAGTATTTTTCATGGATCAACGGTGTATTGGTTGGTGGTCGTTCTTTGAGTCATCTCGTATTCTGAGCATAGGTATGCCTTCCTTGGAAATGAAACATATATTAATAATGTTTGATGATTGTTTTCAACTTTTGCCAAGTTCTCCAACTCCACACCCTTGCATTGAATAATTTGTAAAGTGTTTCGGCCATCTGTTTCTCTTCTAACCTCACACTTTAGGGGGAATCTGTTACAAATCAAAACTCCACTCCTAATTACCTCACCCTAAGTGCCACAAGTGTCGTAAAAGTGTCATATGCACCTTGCTAAGTGTTTCATACACCTTGACACCGTGAAAGAACATTTGTCACAATCCCTAGTCAATGGGGAGAAAAAATACATCATATGAAGGTCAAAATACTATGTGCACATGAATTATTTATTAATATTCATACAAAGAAGATTATTTTAGTGTGAGAATCCACCTCACATTTAGTTTCCTAATCTCAAGGAGAGGTTGATAATCTTTGGATGGTTAAGATATTTTCTCAAATAAAAATCCTAATTTGGTGGATCTTTGAGAGATATTTCCTCCTTAAAATATTTGAGAGATATTTTCTCCCTAAAATCCTTGAGAGATATTATCTCCCTAAAATCCTTGAGAGACTTTCTCCCTAAAAATCTTGGAGATCCCATTTTAGTGGATCTAGTGAGTGATCTTCTCCATGGTGGTTAAGCCTCTAAATCCTATATAATGAGGGATTTCCATGGAGAAGAGGAGGAAGCTTGGATATATCAGACTTATGTTCATGGGATTCATGCAAGGGTTGGACGAGGAGAGCTTGGAGGAGTTGAAACTAACATCATTCATTGTCTGTAAGTTTTCTTTGTTCTCATTTAATATACTTGGCATATTTCCTTCAAGTATGTGGTTTCATGTGCTTGTCTACGTTTAATTTGATTTGCATAGATGAATTTTATTTGCCTAATCCATTAGAGTAGAAGGAAGTCTCTTGTTTCTTGTTGTTCATTACATGTATTGATTTGTGCCATGAATTGAATAAATTTTGTGGATAGGAGAAACTGATACAAACGTCGTAAATATAGTACATCCTACTGTACCTTTTCCTCTCTTTTTTGATAAGCAAAACAAGTTTATAGGAATGGTATTGTCCAAATTATTGTTCTTTATTGGTTTAGGGGTCAATAATCAAAGGGAAATTTCATTTGTTCGCAAGGTAATATTTCCATAACACACATCAATAGGTGCATCCAAAAAAAACTTGCCAACTCAACTTCCATGTGTCATTTTGTACACTCCCATGTATCAGTTTCAATAGAAACCACATCAACATTTCATGCATGCCACATAAGCATTGCGTACATGCCATGTTAGCCTATGTATCTTGTCATACCATCAAATGGTGGCTTCCACTCAAATAAATAAAAGGATTCCATGTGGCACTTTTGTCTTAGCTTGTAGAGATTAGCACCGAGGTTTTGAAGTTGATCTTTAAATTGCCATTACTTTTCCATACAACATCAATTTTCAATGTGATTTTTTGTTAACTATGTATTTTTTAGTTCTCTACATAGTGACATATTTGGATCTAGTGAATTATTCTATTTGATGCTGGTGATTTTTTTTCCCCAAAAACTTAAGGATAGACCTCATTTTTGTCACTTAAAATGGTTATAACTTGTTGATGCAAACACCATTTTAAGTGTAAAAAAAATCAAAATGCATAGAATTTCATACTCTATGAAATGGTTATATCAGTGCCTATTTGTTTTTCCATATGATTATTGAGGATGGAAATGGCCACATATTTCTCCTTTGTTCGACCGTGACAACAATCTATTTGAGAGAGTTTCTTGATGGTATAAATTTGGTTATTTTATTGGCACAATCTACTTTGATGGGAAGATCATTTTACATTACACGTGGCACATATTTGAGCACTTGTTGAACTTGATGATCATTATGATAACATGTTCAAGTTATTTATTGAAGTGCTACAATTTGATCATAAACACTTTCATCCTATTGGATCACATTCAACTTCATCTTTTACTATCATTGGGACTACCATTTTACATTACATGTGATGCATTTTTGAGCACTAGTTGAACTTGATGATAATTGTGAGATCATGTTCAAGTTATTGATTGAAGCACTACAATTGGTCATCAACACTTTCATCATGTTGGATCATATTCATGTTCGTATTTTTCTACCATTCATGTCTTCTTAGAGAGATTTTTGTTTGACACATTGTGGACTTTCCATGATAATTCATGCATTTTCTCTTGGAGATTATTTATTGCAATTAGCCCCATGAAAATAGAGAGAAAATTAACACCACTCCTTGAGAAATATATATAAAACTTAAATACAATCATCTTCAAGGGGGAAACCTCCTTTTACAATAGTGATGGATTACTAAGAGGGGGGGTGAATCAGTAATGAGCAATTATAATACTTTTAACCATAGTTTATTCTTCAACAATATTCAACAGTTTATCATTAGAATTCAATATATCATAAACAATATAATCATAAATAGCATCACATCACAATAGATACACAGTACACCAGAATTTACGTGGAAAACCAAATGAGAGAAAACCATGGAATGATTTTATTATATATTAAAAGAAAACATCCATTAGAAGCACCAACTTTCGATTCTCCAGCTACAATTGGAAGGAGGCTCCAACCCCCTATTCTCAGGCTCCAACCTGAAGGAAGCTACAACTCCTTGAATTCTCAAGCTCCAACTAGAAGGAGTCTAACACCCCTTAAGTTCTTTAGATCTAATTGGAAGGTGGATACAACCACCTATCCTTGCCTTGTCCAACTGCCCTGTAATATAAATGTAGACCAACTATCATTATCACAAACTTTGTCACTACCACTATCACTACCACTGTTACTGGCACTCTGTCTTTGTCATTGTCTATGTCATTCTCTCTGTCACTGTCACATCAACCTGTATCTGCTTATCAACCAACTAAACATGTACCATACCATGCATCAAGTGTATACCAATATACATACTATATCATGCATCAATCATGAACCAAAAGATACATCAACAATGAATAGTGAATCGTGAACTAGAGCATCAACCATGTACAAATTGTGCCATATACCATATCGTCAATGAAGTATCTCAAAGAGCCAATGTATGCCCCTCATTCATATGACACTATACAACATGAATATGCCTCAACCATATACAATCAACTCAAAGATAAGAACCACAAGAACCATGTCATGTGTTGAACCAGATATAAGAGTGCTCCTCACTCTACCAAGAAACCAAGATATACCATACCAAACCAACCATACCAAGTATGCCTAAAGAATACACCATATCATGACAAGAAGTAACCATCAAAACAAGTATACAACCATACCAATACTTTTTTAGTTGAACTAAACCTCTGAGATGCTGACATGTAACCTTCCTTCATACTTTAGGGACCTAGTACCAACATCTACTCAAAATCTCATGAGCTTTTCACATTGACATGACTTTCTCTTCTACATCCTATGTGTATACACCCTTTTCTTCACTGCAACACACATACAAATTCTCCCTGACTGACCTATAACTCACGTATGCCTCATAAAATAGGGCTTTTCGCAACCTCAAAACGTTCACCGTTGACCTCCCTTTTCTACCTTAGAAAATGACACTACCACCTTAGAAAAAATATCACTAAATCACAAGAAATATAAGCAACAAATAAGTGTGTGAGTGTGCGTGTGAATGACTCCTGAAGGTTCTTATATACTTGTTCTAGGTAACTCCTCTCCTTAATTTATGGCTTCTAGGGTTTTCTTCTTACAACAAGTTTACCCTTTCATTAAGAACTTGTAACCAACTAGGGGCTTCTTGACCACTTCTTCAGGGATTACAAATTCAATCATATCTCCCTAATCATGAGGAACTATATGGCATTACACATATAATCAGAAACAATACAATGAGTAGTATCCATCTATGAGGGTCTTGCATGCATTCACACTATCCTTTCTATTTATATTATTCATTCAACTTTAGGTAGAAAAACCACATCATCAGCACTACTAGAATTCTTCAAGCGTTTACATAAATATATAAAATCACTATCTAGGGTTTTAAATAGACGACAACCAATTTTCTAAACCAATTGTCCAAAAATCACCCCCTTTGGCATTGATCTCAACACTTAGGCATAGAAACCCTTATGCTCATGCTCCCCCTGTGACCATCGCTCCCTCTGTCCCCAAGCTTATTTTTGTCTATCTCCATGCATTTTTGTATATCTCGCCCTTTGAAATCAATGGCAAAGGTTAATCCTCCTATCGGGGATACTCCCCCTATCTATAGGCCTCTTTTGTCTCTACTGAATTTTCTCTTCATGGTGACTCCTCGTGTAAATCATTGATGTATATGAAAATCATTCAAAAGAATTTGTTACTTGAAATATTCACAATTTTTTTTTCTCTTCCCATATCTTATTAAGTTTTATGTTGTGTGGATCATTGTGGGGAAGAAAATATTCCAATATTCTATCATAGATACTCAAAATTTTCCCTTGCAAGAAGTTTGGTAAAGATATCTGCAACTTGCTCTTTTGTCTCAAAATACTCTAGCTTGGTGTTCTTCTTTGTATCATGTTCCCATATAAAATGATACTTTATTGGAATGTGCTTCATCTTAGAATGAATCACTAGATTCTTCGAAATACTAATGACATTGGTTTTGTCACAAAGTATTGAAATGGGATCATCATACTTTACTTTCATATCCCGTAAAGTATTCTTCATCCAAATAAACTGAGTGCAACATGTTGTTGCTGCAATCTGTTCTGCCTCTGCTGTGGAAAAATATATTGATGATTGTTTCTTGCATAACCATGATACCAGGCACTCACCAAAGTAGAAATATACTCCACTTGTATTTCTTCTATCATCAATGCAACCTGCCCAATCTGCATCTATGTATGCAACACGATATAAATCATTCCCTTTTGGATACCATAAACCAAACTCTTCTATACCTTTGAGATATTTGAATATCCTCTTTACTTCCAAAACATGTGATTCATTTGGTGTTTCCTGAAACATTTCAATCTGTCCAACTTCTGACATCATGTTCAGTATAGAAGTTGTCACATAAACTAAGCTACCAATCATGAATCTATATTGTCTCTAATTTGCATCCTTAGAATCATCATCCTTAACTTGCAACTTGTCTACATAGGAGTATTGATTGGTTTGCAATCTATTATTCCAAAATTCTTCAACATTTCTCTGAAATAATCTGTTGGAGAGATGAAGATACCTTTGTTTCTATGACATATATTTAGTCCCAAAAATAAGGTTAACTCACCAAGTAAGAACATCTCAAATTTGTGTTGTGTATATTTGGAAAACTTGTGACTCATCCTGTCATCATCACTTCTGAAGATAATGTCATCTACATCAACTTCAATAATAAATATGTTGTCTCGATACACCTTTATGTAGAGATTGGTGTCTGGATTTTCTTTCCTGAACCCTTGTTGTTGTAAATATTTGTCTAGTCTTGAATACCATATAAATCCTTTTTCAATATACAAACATAAGTTTCCTTCTCTGACAACTGAAATCCTTTTGAATGCTCAATGTAGACTTCTTCCTCTAGATATTCATTTAGGAATGTTTATTTCATGTCCATGTGATACACTTTAATATTCTTGGAGAATGCATAAGCTAGTATTAGTCTAATTTCTTCGATCCTGGAAATAGGGGAAAACATCTCTTCAAAATATATACCTTCAACTTGAGAGTATCCTTTGCATACCAATATTTCTTTTTTCTTGGTAACCTTTTCATCCTCATTCAATTTGTTCCTAAAGACCCACTTTGTATTGATGACATTCTTGTTCTTTGATCTTGGAACTAGTTCCCAAGTGTCATTCTTCTCTATCTAATCTAACTCTTCATCCATGGCCTTGAACCAGTGTTCATATTTGTTGGATTCTTCAAAACTGCTTGGCTCAATTGTAGACAATAGTGTTATATGTTGTTGTTTTGGTGAGCGGATTCTTCTTCTGGTTTTGACTCCTGCATATGTATTTCCAATAATCTATTCTGATGGATGATTTTTATGCACTAGTTTGTTGGGTGTCTTTGGAGGTAATTGAATATCATGTTGTTCTTTCTCTTCTTTTGGCTTCTCTTCTTCTTCATATAATTCTTCATCTACTACTTCTTCTTTCAAATATTATTCGTGATCGTGTTCCACTGAATCTTTGCTACTTTATTTTATCTTTCAGACATCTATCTCATCAACCGTAACATTGATGCTTTCCACTATTCTGTTGACTTTCAGATTGAAACATTTGTATCCTTTCCTTTTTCTTGAGTTCCCAACCAATATGACTTTATCGGGTCGAGAATCAAATTTTCCAATCATGCCATCTTTGATTTTGATGTAGCATTTTCTTCCGAACACTGTGAAGTTATTTACATTTGTTGGTCTTCCTTTCCATAGCTTGTATGGAGTCTTATCACTATTATTTTTGAGAATCCCTTTGTTATGTATGTGAGTTGTTGTATGCACTTCTTGTACCCAAAATACATCTATCAACTTGGAATCCATTAACATGGTTCTGGCCATTTATGTACTGTTATGTTCTTCCTTTCAACAACTCCATTTTGTTGAGGTGTATTGGCTATTGAGAATTACCTCTTTATCCCATGCTTGTTGTATAATTCCATGAATTCCTTTGATGTGAATTCTCCTCCATTGTCTTATCTCAAACACTTGATTTTCAACTTTGTCTTAGTTTCAATCATCTCTTTGTATGTCTTGAAACTTTTGAATTCTTCTAAATTATTGTTTAGAAAGAAAATTGCAGTCATTCTTGTGTTGTCATCAACTAGTAGCATGAAGTATTTCTCACTTTTCAATCCTTTTGTTCTTTTCAGTCCAACCAGATCAATATGTACAATTTCTAGTGGTTTTGTTGTGAAATATTCCTTTGACTTGAACTTTTTCTTGGTTCTTTTCCCTATATACAATGCTTGCATCGAATGTTTGTTGGATTCAAGATCTCAGGAATTTCTCTTAACTCTTCCTTTTTTTTGACTTTGACAAGATTATCAAAATTTATGTGACCCATTCTTCTATGTCAGAGCCAACTTTCATCATCCTTTCTTAAGAAAAATAAATTTCCCTTTCCTATTTCATTTAGAACATATATGTTGCTTGGATTTCTTACAGTTGTAGCTACCAACTTGCTTGATTCTTCCTTCCTTATTTATCACTTCTTTGAATCAAACACAATTTTGTGTCCTTGATCACACATTTGAATTACACTTAGAAAATTGTGTTTCATGTCTTCAACAAATAAAAACATTTCTGCAGTGGCATCCTTACTTTCGATATTGACCATTCCCTTTCCAATAATCCTGGTTGATTTTTCATTCCCAAATGAAACTGATCCATCTCTTTCCTTTTTGAATGTCATAAACTTGTATTTATCACATATCATATGCTTTGAGCATCCACTGTCAACATACCATCCACGTTTATTATGTTTATATTGTAGAGAAAGGTTTCATTATTCATTGTTGAATTGATCCTGCTTTCATATCCATATTCTTTGCAGTTCCTGCTTATGACTGTTGATATTCTTCTTTGGTTCCCTGAGAGGAACAATGAGTCTACAATCTCTAGCTATATGTCCAAATTTGTTGCTATTGTAGCATTCTACCTTATCACTTAATGATCCAAATCTGTTGTAGCTTGTACTCTATGCTTGATGAGATCTTCTTAGGTAATTATTTCTTTTATAGCCCTCATTGTTGCTTTTGTTCTTGTTATTGGCTCTACAATTCATAGCTTTGTGCCCAAAATTTTAACATAAATAACATGAACCAATCAAAATAGTTTGATACCTGGGAGTGGAAGATATTCTAAATGGTGTTTCTCTTCTAAATCCTTCTTCTTCTTGAGGTATTTATGTAGTTGAATGCTTATATTGACTTCTATATCTTCTAGGTGGTGCAATGTCACTGTAATCTTCCCATTGAGGTTTCCTCTCTTCTTCTTTCGAGGGACCTCTGACAGTTTCTGCATAGCTTCTTGGTTCTCCATCTTGTTTTGTCATTTTGGATCTTGAACCTTTCTTGATCTGCGTCTAATTGTATCCAAATATAGATATTTCATAGTAAGGTCTTTGACTGTTGATGATATTATCCAATATCCTGGTGTTTTTTTTATGCATGTCCTTCTTCTGAAGATATTTTCTTAGAGTGACTATCTCAACTTCCAAGCCTTCAATGGTCATGTCTCTTTATTCTAACTTACCTCTGAGTGCTTCTTTAATTCTCTTGTATTCTTCTTCCTAGAGTTTTAGCTTCGTTATTGTATGCTCAACTTCTTTGGAATTCTAAGTTAGTTATGCCTGCAGTGACTTTTTTTTCTTCTTTTCTCTTTTAATAACTAGTATGGCACTCAACAATTCTTCTCTGTAATTGACTTATGCTTCTTCATATTCTCCTTTGGATCCTTCTTCATCGAAGTCTTATATTGCCATGAATAGTACCTTTTCTGCATCACTGTAATTGACTTTATCTTCATCTGATGAAGAACTATATTCCTTGGTGCAAAGGATTTTCTTGAAAAAATTCTTTTTGTTTCTTCTACCCTTTTGAATTTTCTTTTTAGGGTCATCTTATTCTTCATTTATTTTCTTTTTATTATAAGGAAATTTATTAGAAAAATGACCAACATCATCACAATTAAAAAAATACCAATGGAATCTTACCTTTGTATTTGTCGATTCCATTTTTCAACCTTTTGATGAAGTTAGTAACCTCTTCATATTCCTCTAAATTATCGTTGCAGCTACAATCTAACTTTTTCTTCTATTTATATTTCTTCTCTATCTTCTTTGATGCCTTGAATGTTGCTTCCTATGTGATTAGATTTTCTTTCTCTATCCTCATCTCGTAATATATGAGTATCCCATGCATCTTATCCATGCTCAAAGTGTTTATATCTTCTCTCTCTTCCAGGGCTGAAATGTTCAGATCATATCTCATAGGTAGAGACCTCAGTACCTTTTGAAAAATGATTGTTTCCTTCATTTCTTATCCCAAAACCTTGATGGAATTGACTATCTCATCAACTTATAGAAAGTAGGAGGAAATTTTTTCATCTTCCTTCATCTTCAATTGTTCAAAATTGACTCTAAATGTTTGAATTTTGGCTCATTTAACTTTGACACATCCTTCATAGATATTCTTCGGTTTGTCCCCGTTTTTTTTTTGTGGATTCACACTACACAACCTTGGTGTATGCTGATTCAGTCAAACAATTCAGGATAGAATTTTTATCTCTAGAATCATTGTATTCATGTTTCTTTCCATCCTTATCTGTCGAGGGAGTGGATAGTGCTTTGTATCCATCTACTACTCCTCACCAAACATTGAATCCCTATCCCTGTACATATGTTTTCATTTTTATTCTCCAAAAGTCATAGTTTTGAATGTCAAACTGTGTTACCCCAATCTTAGCATAGTACATGATCTCCTTCTAGTGTTTATAATTCTTTCTAAGAAACTAGCTCTAATACCAATTGTTGGATTACTGAGAGGGGGGAAGAATCAGTAATGAGAAATTATAGTACCTTTAACCATAGTTTGTTCTTAAAAAATATTAATCATTTTATCATTAGCATTCAATATATCATCAACAGTATAATCATAAACAACATCACATCACAATAGACACACAACACACCATAATTTACGTGGAAACCCAAATGGGAGAAAACCACAGAATTTGTTTCTTATATATCAAAAGAATACATTCATTGGAAGCAAAAACTTTTGATTCTCCAGCTACAATTGGAAGGAGGATCCAACCCCATGTTACCATGCTCCAAACTGAAGGAAGATACAACTTCCTGAATTCTCTGGCTCCAACCAGAAGGAGGATACAACCGCCTGAGTTCTCCGGCTCCAACAAGAAGGTGGATACAACCACCTATACTTGCCCCGTCCAACTGCCTGGTAATATAAATGTAGGTCAATTGTGGTTATCACAAACTCTTCCATTGTCACTACCACTTCCACTGTCACTCTGTCTCTGTCATGGTATCTATTGTTGTCACATCAACCTATAGCCTATCATCAACCAATTAAACCTTTACCATACCATGCATAAAGTGTATAACAATATAGATACTATCTCATGCATCAATCATGAACCAAAATATACATAAAAAATGATTAGTGAATCATGAACTAGAGAATCAACCATGTACAACATGTTCCATATACCATATCATCAACCATATGCAGATCTGTACCATAACATCAATGAAGTATCTCTAAGAGCTAATGTATTCCCCTCATGCATATGCCACCATACAACATGAATATGCCTCAACCATATACAATCAACTCAAAGATAAGAACCATAAGCACCATTTCATGTGTTGAAATAGATATCAGATTTCTCCTCATTCTACCAAGCAACCAAGATATACCATACCAAACCAACCATACCAAGTATGCCTCAAGCATACACCATATCATGACAAGAAGTAAACATAAAAACAAGTATACAACCAAACCAATACTTTTGTAGCTGACTTGAACCTATGAGATGCTAACATATAACCTTCCTTCAGACTTCAGGGACCCGGTACTAACATCTACAAAAAAATCATTATCTTTTCACATGTACGCGACTTTCTATTCTATAGATTGTGTATATACACCCTTTTCTTCACTGCAGCCTATTATCCCCTAGCCTAGGGATAACTAGGGAGATCATGTCTTGAGGCCCACAGGTCCTAGACATGGAGTAACAAGAGCCATATTGACTTGATCCTGGCCCTAGAGGGCCCATATTTCATCTTTAGCGCCTCCACCTTGTTAGAAATAACAACATCCATCCCATTGGACTGGTCCTTTAGCATCAGTGGGTATTTCTCCATGAGGTAATGAGTCCAAGTATCATGGTACGTGTCACTCTAATTATCAAAACATTTGAATATGTGCATTTAATTCTTTTTTATTCTGGCCTGTGCTTGGACTTTATGCCTTTCCACTTGTCCACACCTTGGGGGGAATGAAAAGATTCCCTAGCAATTTGGTTCCCATAGGGTTTGAGTTTCCACTGGGTGGGTTCATGAAATGTCATCTTCCATTCCCACCATACTTATCACTTTTCATCTTTTTCCCTTTCATCCATCCCCTACATTGGTTCGGCATTGGGTTTTCCAAGATAGCAAAGGGTTGTACCTTACCTTGTGGGTAGAAGGGGCTAAAGGATCAGAGGGTAAAAATAGTTGACAAAAGATAAAATCCAAAAGAAAAAAACCTTCAAATGCTTCGCCCAGGGATCCCCAAGAAATCAATAAAAGGCTTCTCAGCAAGAAACAGAGGGACCCATAAAATAATAAAATCAAGACCTAGTTGGAGGATAGGGGGTCTCATCATGAGCCAACCTATTAGGTCCATGGGCATGTAGTGGTATGGAACTACCATTCAGCTGGTCACCACGCCAAGGTAGTGGCTCTTGGTGGCATAGCCAAGAGAAAGGGGGTCTCATCATGAGCCAACCTTCTCATCTCCATGAAATTCTTGTGGGTAACATTGTCACCAGTCGTCACCATGCTAGGGCAATGCCCCCTAACTAGTCTCTTGAAATAAAAATAAATAAGATAAAAAAGTAAAAGGCATTGAATGGGCTTGGAAACATTTGCATCTATGACAAGGTGCAGCTCACCCTCTTCAGAGGAACCCACATGTAATCCATACATTCCCTTTTCATCACTGCACCTATTTCTCAAACATCTCTACACCACCTTATCCACTTACATGGCCTAGATTTTTATTCACCTAGAAACAACCCATGCCCAATGAGAATTAGCATAGTAGGACCTCCTGACACCCTCTCCAAACCTGGCTTGTAGAATAACATAACATCTTTGAGCACTTGTCTAGGAAAGGGAGGTTTTATTAACATGTTTAGATAACTTGATTATTAGACGCGATTGACATTGCTATGATCCCTGTGACTTATGAGCCCATGGAGGGCGTACTTTTTTTTGTTGCAGGGCCACACTCGAAAAACATGTACACATGGGGAGATGATTAGTTCATACCTCCATAGGGATAAAAGACCACCAGATGGATGTTGAGACCCCACCTAGGGGAAAAAACATGTTAGAGGCTTGCACCAGAGAGAGAGGAGGACGTTCCACCATACACACAGGGATAATTTTAGGGGCTAAATTTCGCTCATGGGCTAATTTTCCAAGGTTTTTCCCAAAAAAAGATTCGATATTCTAAAAATGTTTCTCCCAAATTCTATAGGATAAAATTATTTTAATTTAGAAATTGCCAAAATTTTATACAAACTATAAAAAATCCTTAGAAATTTGAATATTTTTACAAAAATATCGCCAAACATTTTATAGTTGGCATATGAAGGATTAGTAAGATTCGCCAAGGTTCGTACATTTTAAAATAAATTTCCATCCTTAAAATCATCCCTAGAGACAACATGACAGGCTTGGAACCAGGGGGGTCTTTGCCTCCCACTATGATGTTGGCCTTGGAAGGCCCATGACGTCACCTTTGTGACCCTTGATGTCACCCAGCATTTGATGGATATTTTAAAGGTAGTTATGTGCCAAGTGGCACGTGTGGCTTGATCCAGAGGCCTTGGGAGGCCTAATGTTTTTCTCTTGGAGGCCAAGGTTTCACCAGAGAGGCCTAATGTCACCCTAAATTGGCATGATGTCACCTTTTCTGCTTGTTTTAGGGTTTAATTTGTCATTTTTATGTAAAAACTGGATATTACATGTAAATTGGCCATGTCGGCCATTTTTACCTAATTTGTAAATTAAAGGTCATTTGTATTGTATAAATAAGGGAAAATTCTCTCTTATTTTTCAGCATATTTCACTCACACTTAAGTGAGGTCTGAAATTTGCGCCCTAATTAGGGTTACTTGGCTGAAATTTAGTGCACACTCCTTGAAGGAGGCTATTTTTGGAGTATTTTGGCATTTTTCTTGGTGGAAGTGTTCAACTAGGCTATTTTCTAGATGATTCTTGGTGAATGTAAGTAAATTTTCTGCAATTATTCTTCATTGAATGGTTATGGTTGTATTTATCTTGCATTTATTCTAATATTATGAAATTGCTAGCTTAAAACCCTAGGAGGCTAAAGCACATGTTATTGTTTTTTCCTTAATAACTTTCACCTACTGGATTATGCTAGAAAACTGTTTTTCTCGAAGGTTTTTGCTAAGGAACTTTCCATTGCAACAACATAACACCTTTTTCTTCATATATCCATCATCTACTTCATCCTTGATCTTAAGAAGGAGGACAAATACTAGGGCCTAGAGTTACCTACTTCCTAGTAGCCATTTTCCCCTAGGTTTTGGTGATTGAAGCCTTGGTCTACCAACACTTCAATTATTGACCCCTCTTGTCTCTAGCTCTCTTACTATAATTTGTTCCTTCAAGATTTTTCATTGCCTAAAAGGACTACATTTACCCTAAAATCATTGATCTAAGCCTTACAATTGAGTGAAAAAACTATTATCAAAACCTTTACCTTAAGCTCTCTACTAACTACTCCTAACCTTAGAATAGTCTAATCTACTAACCTATTTTTTGTTGTTACTAAAGTAATCTACAACCATCTATTTCAGCACTAAAAGCATGCAAAATCAATTGTAAAGTTGATTTATACACTGCCTTATTTGCTTCTGACAAATGCTATTACTTTTGTATTATTGAGTAATTATTATTGGTCATTTGAAGCCATTTTAAGGCATTTATTGTGAAGCTATTGTCTAATAAACATTTCTGCTATAAAATTATATTTGCTTCATCATATATCAACTATTGATTTTATTGATAAATTCCATGGTTTTATGAAGTTCTAACAAGAATTTGTACTTGCAAAAGATATGTTTCTCGTTGCTTTGTTCTGGGAAGATATATCTTAATATTTCATCACTTCATTGGTTAAAACCCTGGGACTTTTTTATCAATGCAACTTGTGAGAGGGTATGGTTTCATAGACACTTTAAGCTTTGCCTTCTCAAACCCCCTGGTCACCAGGGACATCTCCCTTGGGCCATCAACCCTAAATAGAAAGAGGTATCCCGTTGAGGTGACAGTGATAGGATAACCTCCTGTTATGCCAATTTTCTTTTGGAATAAGTACAAATTGTCAGATAACATATTGGTGTCGTTGCCAGGGAAAACTGAGTCAATTATCCTCAAAGACGAAACTTTCTAGTAAGTGTAACACCCTATCTCTCCCAAATTTGTAATTAATCCTAAAATAGGAATTACCATGCTAAAGCATGATGAAAATGTGAATGTATGATGTGGATGGACCTGATGAAGAAGGTCGATGAATGTAAATAACATTATGAATTTATATTGTAGAACTCCTGAGAGGGGATGTGTTGAAAAGAGACCACGATGGTGGTGGAGGGCACCTGGAAAATTGGCGTTAACTTCCACTGAGAATTAATACCATATTTGGACTCCACTGGCCCGGAGAACCAAAAGCGGCTCACTGGCTCTGAATTAAATGTCTCGTAGGCTGGTAAGTAGATGGTTTAATGAGGGATGGGAGGTGAACCACCGATCCATAGAGCCATCAGGCCTGACCAACACGAGGGTAATCGTGCCACATGCAACCTCGTAAGAGGATAAGGCGTGGGGTAGAAGCAATTGGGGGCAGACGCGAGGGGAGAACTCTGGAAATATGCAGAGTGAGTGATAGCAGAGAGGAAGGATTGCAACCTTCGCTCCTGGTCAATGGAAAATAGAGACGCAGTCTCACAGCATCGTGGTCTCAGCTCGGGGGTGGCTAGTGGTAAATCTGTTGGGAGTCGCTAAGCCTACGGTTGGGTAAAAATGAGCACCCCTCTTAGCAGTTGCTTGACCCTGGTGTTATCTCTGATAAGTGTTTTGCCTCTGGCATCTTGATATATATATATATGTACTTATTCTGATAATTATGCTCATAAGCTGTGAAACTGTGAATGATTTCATTATAAGAATGACTGTATGGTGTTTTGATTAGTACTAGTAGTTGTATATTTATATGGAAAGACTACGTATGATTTATGTCTTCATGAATTTGTTATTTTTGTGCATACTGATCAAATTCAGACTTCACGTCTGGTTCTCGGGAGGATGACATCCTTACATACCTCAGGTAGTACCCTGAGTAAATCTCCCCATAGAAATACCTTCCTTGAAAAGCCCATCAAGAACCGGGAAAGAGAATGTGAAGGCGTAAGGCCTTAGTAACCCTGCACTAAGAGGAATGACCCTCTTGAAAAAACCAAGATGGAAGCCTAAGGATGAAGTAACGAATCGAAAGATGAGATTTCATCGGGAAATTTGTGGTCGCTCATGACCATTAGATTTGGTAAGAGGAAGTGGGAAAGTTAAGAGACTTAACTTTTATAGATGGTGAATGACAGATGAGATACCGTCGAGAAATCTGCGGTCACCCACGACTGTTAGATTGGTAGGAGAAGGTAGGGTGTTAAATTCCTTACCACTTGGTTTCTCTGTGTCTTCTTGGGAAACAAAGAGTTCAGGATCATAGATCTCCAAGGTCCATGAGAGTATTTGGATCATTGATTTTTCCATGTCCAGGGAGTCATGGAATAATGCACAGATAGGAGCCAATCTGAGCCATCAGATCTCGGCTAGAAAACCTGACAGCTGTTGGATATGTCAGGAGTTACCTGAGGGTTAAGACCCCAGTGTATAGGGGTGAAAGCCCCGGGATAGATCTGAGCCATCTGATTTAAGGAGGCCACGTGTCGTGATATCTCCCATTTCAGGAAATCAAGAATCGCGAGATCAAGAATCCTGATGACGAGAGTTCTGGACTT
Source organism: Picea glauca (assembly GCA_000966675.3). Taxonomy (NCBI): domain Eukaryota; kingdom Viridiplantae; phylum Streptophyta; class Pinopsida; order Pinales; family Pinaceae; genus Picea; species Picea glauca. Next base: position 40,797 of record JZKD02S1644055.1, read on the forward strand.
TCCATGGTGGAAACCCCAGAGCAGTCATGGACCGTCCGATTTAAGGAGGTGACATGTCGAGAGATTACCTGTTTCGAGAAATCGGGGATTCGGGAGTTTCATTGACAAAAACTCGGGCTCTCATCTTGATAAATCCTGACCCATAATGTTGAGACGTTAGCATGTGGCTAAGTCCCGGTGAACGGACGAGATTCCTTCGGGGAATCTCAGGGTCTATAAAAACCGTTCGATGTGAGGAAGAGATGTCAGCTTTAAGCTGGGGCATGAATGCGCAATTAGATAAGTGACGAGCAGATCTAGATGGCCAGAGTCCACCTGCCCAGATCTACGACTGAGGATGCATTCCAGAGCCCCCTTGCCATTCTGCCTTTAATGGGGGGGGGGGGGCGGTTCAGAATTGGATGCGCAACTCTCAAATGGTCAAGATTAATTCATCATGATCAATGACGCTCAGGTGGATTCCAGACCCCCCTTCCCATTCTACCTTTAATTGCGGGGGGGAGGTCCAGAATAGTGTGGCATGTGAAGTGGGCCCCCCTCCTATCTTGTTGACTACCGTGTCGCACCTCCCCCTCTACCACCTGTATTCCACTTAACTATGCGACAGGGCCTGTTCCTATTGGCCGGTCACTAACACTGTCGGGGTTCGACAGTTGCAGAGCCGAACGGTTTAACATTACCGTAGCGCCGAGACGCAAAATACAAAAGACACTGCATTTATTTTGACTGTGATCATGACCCGCGATCACATGGGAACGGAGAGAGAGAGAAAGGGACAACTTACGTTGGGCCTCCATGGATATTTAGGGTTTTTGATTCGGCAGAAGATCGGAAAAATCCGATTTAGGTAGTGGGTGTTATCACTCCAGGAAACTCTCCTAGGCTGTAAGTCAGAGATTCCTGGTAACTAACTCTTTTTGGGAAATGTTTTCTTAATATTTGAAATGGTTTATGGATCAAGATGAATATCTACGTACCAGACTATGTATTCAATACTGTCTAGGAATATAAAATCTTATAAGGCTTTCTAGTAATGCAGTTAGACAAAGTTTGATTGAATGTAGGAGGAAAAAGGCTATTGAACCAGACTATACTTCATACCAACAAGTACAATGGATTTAACAACCAAAGAAATAACTTATGATCATCAACTAAAT
>JZKD02S1644055.1:105892-126293 GCA_000966675.3 Picea glauca
TAGTGCTTTCAAGGTTTTGTGCCTTGCTACCCTGTCCATACGGTGGACCTAACTTACGAATGCTCGCATGTGCATCGGTTATACATTGGTTTATTAGTTGCTTGACTTAGGTTCTACATAGGTTACTTGCAAGGGTTATTATGCAGGTACCCTGGGTCAGATAAGGGTTGGACAACACAAAACCTTTATGGAGGATTACATCTCTAGAGGGATCTGATAGAATCGTTGTTAAGCCCATGAGGGCCCTTATAACTGATTTGTTATCTCTGATCTTTAGCAGGGAGTCTCAGGTCCCTCTTGGGCGAGATATACCTTCTTTAGGCAGGGAGTCCACTCTCAACCACTTTACCCCATTTGTGTGCATATTGGTCATTTGACTTTTGGTGTTCTCTTTGATTACTAGTTGGCCTTAGGATTTGTTTTTTTTCTTTAGAGTCTTAAGTCATCGTGGAGTCGAACCAACATCCCCGCCGATCCCATCGCTTGTTACAGTTACCACCGTATTTTGAGTCTTTGCCTTCTAAAAGGAATATAGTTATTAGGCATGGTACACACACATACATTATTCAGACTTGTGATTCTACAAGGATGAGTACTAAACCTAGTATTCAGAACACTGGGAGCCCTTCGACTCCCACACCCACTATAGTTAATGGCACCCCTTTGATTCCTGCACCTATCATTACTATGGCTTGGCCTATAGTGAATGCTCAATCTCTTGCCTCGAACCCTTTTGGGTCTCTTGGTCACTCGCCGGGATATAATGTTCATTCCTTCCCTATGGCCTCTAGTCCTTTTTCCTGTGGTATGTCGAACTTTACTTTGCAATTTTCAAACGCCATCCCAGTTGCTATCCCTAATGCTAGCATTGGGCTTGGGGGAACTACACCTCCTTATACTCCATTTTCATTTGGTGGGTCTCAAATCCCTCAAACGAATCTTAATATGGGAGGCATTTTTTCTTTTAACCCCGGGTCTAATCCTCCTGCTTATGGGTGGAACAACCAACCTGGTGGACAAGCTTCTGCTCAAGTTTCATCATATACCCCTACCTCCTCGGTGCTGATTCCAAACAATACATTTTTCATGATGAATCCACCTCTATCCTCCACATTTCCACCGGAAGGAGGTCAGTTTCATGCTTTGGGAAACCCCCAACCCAGATCCAATCTAGTTGTGGGTAAGTTTTATAAACCCTAACAGAACATTCCTACTGGAATGATTCTCAACCAACCTTTTATGAATCAGCCCAGAGGAGGGTCTTACAATCCCATACATGGCCATGGTTCTTACCAAAACCCTAGATGGGCTGCATTTCCTCAAGCACAATCTTTCCCTGGAGCTTGGGGCCAGATGTCGCAACCCTATCTCCCTTTTCTAGCCATGCTTAACCTGCTAGATTTGTCTAAGTTGATGAATGACCCTATGAGTCATGATCCTACATGGCTCCCTATCCTCACCAAGATTCCTTTGGACATCCCAAAATTCAAAGGTAAGAATGGTGAGGATATCGGTGATCACATTACTACCTTTCACCTATGGTGCTCCTCGAATTTCCTTAATGACGATTCTATTCGATTAATATTATTTCAATGCACCCTCATAGGAGTTACTACAAAATGGTATATTGAGCTACATAGGGGGGCATATGGGACCTTTAGTTAGTTGGTGTTGGTCTTTCTTAACCACTTCCAATTGTCGATTCATTACGATGTTGGCCTAGAACTTCTGTCGACTTTACGTTGGGACACCACCACTCATATCTCGAATCATATCTAGGAGTGGCATAGACAGAAGAGGTCGATTAAGACCCCCATATCCCTAGCCTTTATTTTAGAATGGTTCCTTAAGTATTTGCATGCTCTTATCTCAAAGGACGTTGCTACTTCTGGGGTTACCATTGAGGAAGAAGCAATATTTAGATCCCAACAGATAGATCTGATATATGCTCAGTCTGGGATGTTATACCACCTTCTTCCATATGCACCACGGTCAACTTATGACCCTAGACAAAATCTTGGACCTCATGCCGATGGAATTGTAGGTACCTCCAATGTACATTCTGCAGACTTGGTGACAAGCCATTTTAAAGAGTTGTCTCTAAACCAGTCTGCAGGAGGGAGAACTTCATCTGTGTCTTCCAACCCCACTTAGTCGGCTGATGTACATTCTGTGCAATCGTCGGAAAATCCAAACGATAACCAACAACTAGGAGGGAATAAGAAGAAAGGATGTAATAATCGTAAGGGTGGGAAAAATAATCATAAACCCAAGGACAATGGTAATAATGAGAAGATGAATAATAATGATGGAGAGGGAAAAAGAGAGAGACGTAAGGTGAAATTTCCCTATAAGCTTTGTATAGATGACCACCTTACCCATTTATGCCCCAAAATTGCAGAAGATGCAAGATTATTATCTCTACCACCCGTCGTGCTGATGAATCCATTCCCACATAACCAACACATGGCCTCGAGTTCCTCAAATGTCGAAAATGCGAATGGTGGGATTCAAAGCCTACCATTGCAAGATGGAGACCGTTTGTGTATCAATATGGTCAATGTGAAATTTAATGTAGCCACTCAATCTCGATATTATATCTCTTCACAAGCTATTCCTAGTCTAGAATCTCCTCCTCCTCCTCCAGAGAAAACTCCATAGATTGAAAAACCAGAGCCACTGCCTCATATTCCAAAATGAGTACTCAAGCACTCTACCCTCAATCCAAATGCTAGAGCTTCCCATAACTACTCTATTGTTAAGGACCTGGGTCAAACCCCTTGTACGATGTCAGCTTTAGAGGTACTCTAGACGTGTCCTTCATAGAGGAATGCCTTACTATCTTCTTTAGGAGCTCTAGAACTTAGTGGCTCAAAATTGATCAAGTTTGATGTCACAGATGTGAAGCCTTGCTTTCCTTACCATGTGGCATTCCAAATCCACATGGAGTACTCAAAGTATACCATCAAACATGCGGTTTTTTATGAAGGTTTTTCCACTTGTGTGATGTCCTTTATTTGTTGGAAAGATCTCAGTTCTTCGATTCTTTCCAAGTCATCGAACATGTTGACTTCTTTTGATGGTCATTCCTACTACCCTCACAGTATTCTTCCTACCTTTCTGGTCCAGTTAGGTGGGAAGACAGTAGAGGTGGAGGTCGAGGTAGTTGATGTGCTTCTTGATTATAACTTGTTACTAGGACACAATTGGACCTATGCTATGGTCATCGTCATATCGTCTGTCTTTCATACTCTTTGTTTTCCTCATGAAGGGAATATCGTGACGATCGACTAGTTATCATTTGTGTACTCTAGTCCTAATGCATCTATTGGACCGTCAATCCTTGTGATCGACAATTATCAACCGACAACTGAGAATATTAGGGTCATAATGTATTCTTCCCTTATGGGTACTTTCAACTTGTCGGCACCGAGTCATCACGTTTACGCCATGTCCAGTAGTCCCATCTCAACAGGGAGGTCCATTCCTTTCTGCACTTCCTATTTTAGTGATCTGTGGACCCTACCTTCCCCGAATTCATCCTGTGAAGGTCAGTTTCATGTTGGAATGGCTATGCCACTATTAGTAGCAGAGATTTCATATCAAGTTGTTCTTGATGCTACCATTGATCCTCATCATGTTGCCTTGTCGACGGACAAGGAGGTTCCCATTCTTAGGCCCATGTGGGCTACTTAGTTGTCTTGTTCACATGACTGCATTGATGAGACTTTTCCATCGGACAAAGCTATCATCGGAGCCATGAATGGTTCCGAGAAACCTTGGGACAATATGCATCACCACTCTTATTTTATCCCAGATCTTGAAAGAATCGAACAGGATGATTTTCAATCTACTTTGAGTGAGATAGTCGGTCACACTGTAGTTCCACTTGATACACATGGCATTTATGTCGAAGGAAATATGGAGAGTATTTATCCTACCATCACAATTGATATCTCTCATACCCCTGGCAAGGTTGAAAATGTAAATATTGGTGTGGATTGTTCGCCAGAAGAAATCTTGATCTACACTAAACTCTTCAAGGAATTCTGAGACGTATTTTCTTGGTCATATGAAGAGATGCCAGGAATTGACCCTCGTATTGTCGAGCATGATATTATAACTTATTCGGATGTTAAACCTGTTCGACAACGTCTTAGATTTGCCAATCCCCGGAAGGCCCCTACTATTAAGGCAGAGGTGGAGAAGCTACTTAATTTTGTCTTCATCTACCGGGTTCCCTTGACTGAATGGGTATCCAACCCCGTTCCTATGGACAAGAAGGAACCATCCGTGTAAGTATGGACTTTCATGACCTGAACAAGGCGTGTCCTAAAGACAACTTCCCGACACCTTTCATCGATCAGATTCTCGACGAGTGTGCAGGAAGCGAAGTATTTTCTTTTATGGATGAATTTTTAGGGTATAACCAAATTCAAATCAAACCTGAGGATCAACACAAGACGACATTTATTTGTCCTTGGGGTACTTTCGCATATCAGAAAATGCATTTCAGCCTTAAAAACGTCGGAGCAACCTTTCAACGTGCCATGACCTTCACTTTTCATGATCTTAAGCACATAGTCAAAGCTTACCTTGATGATATTGTTGCTCACCCTTGCAAGAGAGAAGATCACGCTACACACCTTTGGCTTGTTTTTGAAATATGTCATTACTATAGAATCCGGTTGAACCCTCACAAGTGCATCTTTTGCGTTAGGTCTGGTCGTCTTTTGGGATTTCTAATTTTTGAGACCAGGATCATGGTAGATCCACTAAAGGTTGAGGCAATACTTCAATTTCCTCCCCCACACACTATTAGACAACTTTAGGGTTTACAAGGGAAAACTAACTTTCTTCTTCGGTTTATAGTGAATTATGCCAATATCACTAAGGGTTTCATGCATATTTTGAGGAAGTACACCCCTTTTATTTGGGATGAGCGAGCCCAGGAGTCCTTCAATGCTTTAAAGAAAGCCTTGGTATCGACGCCTCTACTGAAGTCTCCTGACTATAGTAGNTGGGAGCCCTTCGACTCCCACACCCACTATAGTTAATGGCACCCCTTTGATTCCTACACCTATCATTACTATGGCTTGGCCTATAGTTAATGCTCAATCTCTTGCCTCGAACCCTTTTGGGTCTCTTGGTCACTTGTCGGGATATAATGTTCATTCCTTCCCTATGGCCTCTAGTCCTTTTTCCTGTGGTATGTCGAACTTTACTTTGCAATTTTCAAACGCCATCCCAGTTGCTAGCCCTAATGCTAGCATTGGGCTTGGGGGAACTACACCTCCTTATACTCCATTTTCATTTGGTGGGTCTCAAATCCCTCAAATGAATCTTAATATGGGAGGCATTCTTTCTTTTAACCCCGGGTCTAATCCTCCTGCTTATGGGTGGAACAACCAACCTGGCGGACAAGATTCTGCTCAAGTTTCATCATATACCCCTACCTCCTCGGTGCTGATTCCGAACAATACATTTTTCATGATGAATCCACCTCTATCCTCCACATTTCCACCGGAAGGAGGTCAGTTTCATGCTTTGGGAAACCCCCAACCCAGATCCAATCTGGTTGTGGGTAATTTTTATAAACCTTAACAGAACATTCCTACTGGAATGATTCTCAACCAACCTTTTATGAATCAGCCTGGAGGAGGGTCTTACAATCCCATACATGGCCATGGTTCTTACCAGAACCCTAGATGGGCTGCATTTCCTCAAGCACAATCTTTCCCTGGAGCTTGGGGCCAGATGTCGCAACCCTGTCTCCCTTTTCTAGCCATGCTTAACCTGCCATATTTGTCTAAGTTGATGAATGACCCTATGAGTCATGATCCTACATGGCTCCCCATCCTCACCAAGATTCCTTTGGACATCCCAAAATTCAAAGGTAAGAATGGTGAGGATATCGGTGATCACATTACTACCTTTTACCTATGGTGCTCCTCGAATTTCCTTAATGACGATTCTATTCGATTAATATTATTTCAATGCACCCTCATAGGAGTTACTACAAAATGGTATATTGAGCTACATAGGGGGGAATATGGGACCTTTAGTTAGTTGGTGTTGGTCTTTCTTAACCACTTCCAATTGTCGATTCATTACAATGTTGGCCTAGAACTTCTGTCGACTTTACGCCAGGACACCACCACTCATATTTCGAATCATATCCAGGAGTGGCATAGACAGAAGAGGTCGATTAAGACCCCCATATCCCTAGCCTTTATTTTAGAATGGTTCCTTAAGTCTTTGCATGCTCTTATCTCAAAGGACGTTGCTACTTCTGGGGTTACCATTGAGGAAGAAGCAATATTTAGATCCCAACAGATAGATCTGATATATGCTCAGTCTGGGATGTTATACCACCTTCTTCCATATGCACCACGGTCAACTTATGACCCTAGACAAAATCTTGGACCTCATGCCGATGGAATTGTAGGTACCTCCAATGTACATTCTGCAGACTTGGTGACAAGCCATTTTAAAGAGTTGTCTCTAAACCAGTCTGCAGGAGGGAGAACTTCATCTGTGTCTTCCAACCCCACTTAGTCGGCTGATGTACATTCTGTGCAATCGTCGGAAAATCCAAACGATAACCAACAACTAGGAGGGAATAAGAAGAAAGGATGTAATAATCGTAAGGGTGGGAAAAATAATCATAAACCCAAGGACAATGGTAATAATGAGAAGATGAATAATAATGATGGAGAGGGAAAAAGAGAGAGACGTAAGGTGAAATTTCCCTATAAGCTTTGTATAGATGACCACCTTACCCATTTATGCCCCAAAATTGCAGAAGATGCAAGATTATTATCTCTACCACCCGTCGTGCTGATGAATCCATTCCCACATAACCAACACATGGCCTCGAGTTCCTCAAATGTCGAAAATGCGAATGGTGGGATTCAAAGCCTACCATTGCAAGATGGAGACCGTTTGTGTATCAATATGGTCAATGTGAAATTTAATGTAGCCACTCAATCTCGATATTATATCTCTTCACAAGCTATTCCTAGTCTAGAATCTCCTCCTCCTCCTCCAGAGAAAACTCCATAGATTGAAAAACCAGAGCCACTGCCTCATATTCCAAAATGAGTACTCAAGCACTCTACCCTCAATCCAAATGCTAGAGCTTCCCATAACTACTCTATTGTTAAGGACCTGGGTCAAACCCCTTGTACGATGTCAGCTTTAGAGGTACTCTAGACGTGTCCTTCATAGAGGAATGCCTTACTATCTTCTTTAGGAGCTCTAGAACTTAGTGGCTCAAAATTGATCAAGTTTGATGTCACAGATGTGAAGCCTTGCTTTCCTTACCATGTGGCATTCCAAATCCACATGGAGTACTCAAAGTATACCATCAAACATGCGGTTTTTTATGAAGGTTTTTCCACTTGTGTGATGTCCTTTATTTGTTGGAAAGATCTCAGTTCTTCGATTCTTTCCAAGTCATCGAACATGTTGACTTCTTTTGATGGTCATTCCTACTACCCTCACAGTATTCTTCCTACCTTTCTGGTCCAGTTAGGTGGGAAGACAGTAGAGGTGGAGGTCGAGGTAGTTGATGTGCTTCTTGATTATAACTTGTTACTAGGACACAATTGGACCTATGCTATGGTCATCGTCATATCGTCTGTCTTTCATACTCTTTGTTTTCCTCATGAAGGGAATATCGTGACGATCGACTAGTTATCATTTGTGTACTCTAGTCCTAATGCATCTATTGGACCGTCAATCCTTGTGATCGACAATTATCAACCGACAACTGAGAATATTAGGGTCATAATGTATTCTTCCCTTATGGGTACTTTCAACTTGTCGGCACCGAGTCATCACGTTTACGCCATGTCCAGTAGTCCCATCTCAACAGGGAGGTCCATTCCTTTCTGCACTTCCTATTTTAGTGATCTGTGGACCCTACCTTCCCCGAATTCATCCTGTGAAGGTCAGTTTCATGTTGGAATGGCTATGCCACTATTAGTAGCAGAGATTTCATATCAAGTTGTTCTTGATGCTACCATTGATCCTCATCATGTTGCCTTGTCGACGGACAAGGAGGTTCCCATTCTTAGGCCCATGTGGGCTACTTAGTTGTCTTGTTCACATGACTGCATTGATGAGACTTTTCCATCGGACAAAGCTATCATCGGAGCCATGAATGGTTCCGAGAAACCTTGGGACAATATGCATCACCACTCTTATTTTATCCCAGATCTTGAAAGAATCGAACAGGATGATTTTCAATCTACTTTGAGTGAGATAGTCGGTCACACTGTAGTTCCACTTGATACACATGGCATTTATGTCGAAGGAAATATGGAGAGTATTTATCCTACCATCACAATTGATATCTCTCATACCCCTGGCAAGGTTGAAAATGTAAATATTGGTGTGGATTGTTCGCCAGAAGAAATCTTGATCTACACTAAACTCTTCAAGGAATTCTGAGACGTATTTTCTTGGTCATATGAAGAGATGCCAGGAATTGACCCTCGTATTGTCGAGCATGATATTATAACTTATTCGGATGTTAAACCTGTTCGACAACGTCTTAGATTTGCCAATCCCCGGAAGGCCCCTACTATTAAGGCAGAGGTGGAGAAGCTACTTAATTTTGTCTTCATCTACCGGGTTCCCTTGACTGAATGGGTATCCAACCCCGTTCCTATGGACAAGAAGGAACCATCCGTGTAAGTATGGACTTTCATGACCTGAACAAGGCGTGTCCTAAAGACAACTTCCCGACACCTTTCATCGATCAGATTCTCGACGAGTGTGCAGGAAGCGAAGTATTTTCTTTTATGGATGAATTTTTAGGGTATAACCAAATTCAAATCAAACCTGAGGATCAACACAAGACGACATTTATTTGTCCTTGGGGTACTTTCGCATATCAGAAAATGCATTTCAGCCTTAAAAACGTCGGAGCAACCTTTCAACGTGCCATGACCTTCACTTTTCATGATCTTAAGCACATAGTCAAAGCTTACCTTGATGATATTGTTGCTCACCCTTGCAAGAGAGAAGATCACGCTACACACCTTTGGCTTGTTTTTGAAATATGTCATTACTATAGAATCCGGTTGAACCCTCACAAGTGCATCTTTTGCGTTAGGTCTGGTCGTCTTTTGGGATTTCTAATTTTTGAGACCAGGATCATGGTAGATCCACTAAAGGTTGAGGCAATACTTCAATTTCCTCCCCCACACACTATTAGACAACTTTAGGGTTTACAAGGGAAAACTAACTTTCTTCTTCGGTTTATAGTGAATTATGCCAATATCACTAAGGGTTTCATGCATATTTTGAGGAAGTACACCCCTTTTATTTGGGATGAGCGAGCCCAGGAGTCCTTCAATGCTTTAAAGAAAGCCTTGGTATCGACGCCTCTACTGAAGTCTCCTGACTATAGTAGGGATTACTTGATTTATATCTCCGTGTCTAAGGATATGATTGGTATGGTTTTGGTTCAAGAGGATGATGATCTCCATGAGCACGTCATATACTATCTAGCACAAACACCCTTCCCTACAAAAAGGATGCTTGACCTCCCGGTCTTGGATCGTTTGAATTTCTGAGTCGGAGCGACTCCTTGGGTCCCTACGGACACCCGAAACTACCTTAATCAGACACACAGACTATCCACAAGTGACCATAGCTATGACTGTGGGTCTATCTTTTTTGTGGTTCAGACTTCAGGGATATCCTGAATCCTCTCTTCACTCCTTCCTAAAGAGCTTAGCTCTAATTCTCTGAACTTATGCCAAACATTTCCTTAGATTCATTGGCCCCACAATGGTTCGGATTTCACGACCTCACGAAACTCTAGGCCTTTAAATTACAACCTTCGATCTCCCAACTTACGACCTTTCCAATATATCGCCATGTGTTCTCTTGCGATCAATGATTGATATTGAATCACAACTTCAGATATCGCAACTTTGCTTTTGCCAAGTTCTCAACTGGTCGAACTCCAAAGTATCGAAACACTTCTCGTTTCTCCTCTTTGTAACTTCACCAGATTTTAATGGTCTGGAATCGTCCATATCCCTCTGATAATGAATCTTGCACTCACTGGTTTCGACAAGAAATTCAAGGCTTCCTTTCCTTGAAATTTTATGTTGCTCTCTCTCTTGAGCCTTCCTTCTTTGATTTGTTTCTCTAAATAATCTCTTCGACCCTGAGTCAAATTCCTTACCTATGCACACTTTGCAACAGAATTTTATCTCCACTCACTCCTCTGTGAATGGTTTCGCTGATCCAGATTTATGTAGGAACACAATGAAATATAGAAATACGAATAAACATAGAGATGCAGTGGAAATAAGACTTCATTTCATTAATAACAAATGACTCAAATATTCTTACAGACAGAATGGAAATAAACTAGCTAGGGAGTTGGTAGCTTATCTCTGAGAAGAGATGTGGCGGCTACTGGCCTCTGAAATGTGTTACAATGAGGCTTGAAAGCCTATAATTATTGAGAAACAATGGAAAACCCTAAACATCCAAAGACCTAACCCTAGGAGATGAAACGCCAAGACTATGGGCCCCGTTTGGGTAAGTTGGTACATCAACTTCCCGGGGACGTAACTTTGGCATACGATCTTTGTTTGACACATTCCATACCTCGTTAGAAAGATATATCCAAGGACTACAACTTTTGGGTGAGAAACATCAATATATAATCCATGTTGCTCCCCATTTTCCCAAAAAAATGTCGTTTAAGGCCTCAAAATGGCTCCGGAAGTTTAGGACTCGAAAAACTGCTAAAAATAGTAAACTGTGAAGAAACTGAAAAACTGAAAGAAGCAATGGTGGGGGTCCAAGTGGAATAGCTGGGTGGCCACCAATATCCACCTGGATCATTCCTCCCCCCTTAGGAAGCAATGGTCCCCATTGCATTGAGTTCCTCCATGAGATGAGGAAACTTTTGTTGAACTTGGTCCCTAGTNTTTGCATGCTCTTATCTCAAAGGACGTTGCTACTTCTGGGGTTACCATTGAGGAAGAAGCAATATTTAGATCCCAACAGATAGATCTGATATATGCTCAGTCTGGGATGTTATACCACCTTCTTCCATATGCACCACGGTCAACTTATGACCCTAGACAAAATCTTGGACCTCATGCCGATGGAATTGTAGGTACCTCCAATGTACATTCTGCAGACTTGGTGACAAGCCATTTTAAAGAGTTGTCTCTAAACCAGTCTGCAGGAGGGAGAACTTCATCTGTGTCTTCCAACCCCACTTAGTCGGCTGATGTACATTCTGTGCAATCGTCGGAAAATCCAAACGATAACCAACAACTAGGAGGGAATAAGAAGAAAGGATGTAATAATCGTAAGGGTGGGAAAAATAATCATAAACCCAAGGACAATGGTAATAATGAGAAGATGAATAATAATGATGGAGAGGGAAAAAGAGAGAGACGTAAGGTGAAATTTCCCTATAAGCTTTGTATAGATGACCACCTTACCCATTTATGCCCCAAAATTGCAGAAGATGCAAGATTATTATCTCTACCACCCGTCGTGCTGATGAATCCATTCCCACATAACCAACACATGGCCTCGAGTTCCTCAAATGTCGAAAATGCGAATGGTGGGATTCAAAGCCTACCATTGCAAGATGGAGACCGTTTGTGTATCAATATGGTCAATGTGAAATTTAATGTAGCCACTCAATCTCGATATTATATCTCTTCACAAGCTATTCCTAGTCTAGAATCTCCTCCTCCTCCTCCAGAGAAAACTCCATAGATTGAAAAACCAGAGCCACTGCCTCATATTCCAAAATGAGTACTCAAGCACTCTACCCTCAATCCAAATGCTAGAGCTTCCCATAACTACTCTATTGTTAAGGACCTGGGTCAAACCCCTTGTACGATGTCAGCTTTAGAGGTACTCTAGACGTGTCCTTCATAGAGGAATGCCTTACTATCTTCTTTAGGAGCTCTAGAACTTAGTGGCTCAAAATTGATCAAGTTTGATGTCACAGATGTGAAGCCTTGCTTTCCTTACCATGTGGCATTCCAAATCCACATGGAGTACTCAAAGTATACCATCAAACATGCGGTTTTTTATGAAGGTTTTTCCACTTGTGTGATGTCCTTTATTTGTTGGAAAGATCTCAGTTCTTCGATTCTTTCCAAGTCATCGAACATGTTGACTTCTTTTGATGGTCATTCCTACTACCCTCACAGTATTCTTCCTACCTTTCTGGTCCAGTTAGGTGGGAAGACAGTAGAGGTGGAGGTCGAGGTAGTTGATGTGCTTCTTGATTATAACTTGTTACTAGGACACAATTGGACCTATGCTATGGTCATCGTCATATCGTCTGTCTTTCATACTCTTTGTTTTCCTCATGAAGGGAATATCGTGACGATCGACTAGTTATCATTTGTGTACTCTAGTCCTAATGCATCTATTGGACCGTCAATCCTTGTGATCGACAATTATCAACCGACAACTGAGAATATTAGGGTCATAATGTATTCTTCCCTTATGGGTACTTTCAACTTGTCGGCACCGAGTCATCACGTTTACGCCATGTCCAGTAGTCCCATCTCAACAGGGAGGTCCATTCCTTTCTGCACTTCCTATTTTAGTGATCTGTGGACCCTACCTTCCCCGAATTCATCCTGTGAAGGTCAGTTTCATGTTGGAATGGCTATGCCACTATTAGTAGCAGAGATTTCATATCAAGTTGTTCTTGATGCTACCATTGATCCTCATCATGTTGCCTTGTCGACGGACAAGGAGGTTCCCATTCTTAGGCCCATGTGGGCTACTTAGTTGTCTTGTTCACATGACTGCATTGATGAGACTTTTCCATCGGACAAAGCTATCATCGGAGCCATGAATGGTTCCGAGAAACCTTGGGACAATATGCATCACCACTCTTATTTTATCCCAGATCTTGAAAGAATCGAACAGGATGATTTTCAATCTACTTTGAGTGAGATAGTCGGTCACACTGTAGTTCCACTTGATACACATGGCATTTATGTCGAAGGAAATATGGAGAGTATTTATCCTACCATCACAATTGATATCTCTCATACCCCTGGCAAGGTTGAAAATGTAAATATTGGTGTGGATTGTTCGCCAGAAGAAATCTTGATCTACACTAAACTCTTCAAGGAATTCTGAGACGTATTTTCTTGGTCATATGAAGAGATGCCAGGAATTGACCCTCGTATTGTCGAGCATGATATTATAACTTATTCGGATGTTAAACCTGTTCGACAACGTCTTAGATTTGCCAATCCCCGGAAGGCCCCTACTATTAAGGCAGAGGTGGAGAAGCTACTTAATTTTGTCTTCATCTACCGGGTTCCCTTGACTGAATGGGTATCCAACCCCGTTCCTATGGACAAGAAGGAACCATCCGTGTAAGTATGGACTTTCATGACCTGAACAAGGCGTGTCCTAAAGACAACTTCCCGACACCTTTCATCGATCAGATTCTCGACGAGTGTGCAGGAAGCGAAGTATTTTCTTTTATGGATGAATTTTTAGGGTATAACCAAATTCAAATCAAACCTGAGGATCAACACAAGACGACATTTATTTGTCCTTGGGGTACTTTCGCATATCAGAAAATGCATTTCAGCCTTAAAAACGTCGGAGCAACCTTTCAACGTGCCATGACCTTCACTTTTCATGATCTTAAGCACATAGTCAAAGCTTACCTTGATGATATTGTTGCTCACCCTTGCAAGAGAGAAGATCACGCTACACACCTTTGGCTTGTTTTTGAAATATGTCATTACTATAGAATCCGGTTGAACCCTCACAAGTGCATCTTTTGCGTTAGGTCTGGTCGTCTTTTGGGATTTCTAATTTTTGAGACCAGGATCATGGTAGATCCACTAAAGGTTGAGGCAATACTTCAATTTCCTCCCCCACACACTATTAGACAACTTTAGGGTTTACAAGGGAAAACTAACTTTCTTCTTCGGTTTATAGTGAATTATGCCAATATCACTAAGGGTTTCATGCATATTTTGAGGAAGTACACCCCTTTTATTTGGGATGAGCGAGCCCAGGAGTCCTTCAATGCTTTAAAGAAAGCCTTGGTATCGACGCCTCTACTGAAGTCTCCTGACTATAGTAGAGATTACTTGCTTTATATCTCCGTGTCTAAGGATATGATTGGTATGGTTTTGGTTCAAGAGGATGATGATCTCCATGAGCACGTCATATACTATCTGGCACAAACAAACTTCCCTACAAAAAGGATTCTTGACCTCCCGGTCTTGGATCGGTTGAATTTCTGAGTTGGAACGACTCCTTGGGTCCCTACGGACACCCGAAACTACCTTAATCAGGCACACAGACTATCCACAAGTGACCATAGCTATGAACGTGGGTCTATCTTTTTTGTGGTTCAGACTTCAGGGATATCCTGAATCCTCTCTTCACTCCTTCCTGAAGAGCTCAGCTCTAATTCTCCAAACTTATGCCAAGCATTTCCTTAGATTCATTGGCCCCACAATGGTTCGGATTTCACAACCTCACGAAACTCTAGGCCCTTAAATTACAACCTTCGATCTCCCAACTTACGACCTTTCCAATATATCGCCATGTGTTCTCTTGCAATCAATGATTGATATTGAATCACAACTTCAGATCTCGCAACTTTGCTTTTGCCAAGTTCTCAACTGGTCGAACTCCAAAGTATCGAAACACTTCTCATTTCTCCTCTTTGTAACTTCACCAGATTTTAATGGTCTGGAATTGTCCATATCCCTCTGATAATGAATCTTGCACTCACTGGTTTAGACAAGAAATTCAAGGCTTCCTTTCCTTGAAATTTTATGTTGCTCTCTCTCTTGATCCTTCCTTCTTTGATTTGTTTCTCTAAATAATCTCTTCGACCCTGAGTCAAATTCCTGACCTATGCACACTTTGCAACATAATTTTATCTCCACTCACTCCTTTGTGAATGGTTTCGCTGATCCAGATTTATGTAGGAACACAATGAAATATAGAAATATGAATAAACATAGAGATGCAGTGGAAATAAGACTTCATTTCATTAATAACAAATGACTCAAATATGCTTACAGACAGAATGGAAATAAACTAGCTAGGGCGTTGGTAGCGTATCTCTGAGAAGAGATGTGGTGGCTACTGGCCTCTGAACTGTGTTACAATGAGGCTTGAAAGCCTATAATTATTGAGAAACAATGGAAAACCCTAAACATCCAAAGACCTAACCCTAGGAGATGAAATGCCAAGACTATGGGCCCCGTTTGGGTAAGTTGGTACATCAACTTCCCGCGGACGTAACTTTGGCATACGATCTTCGTTTGACACATTCCATACCTCGTTAGAAAGATATATCCAAGGACTACAACTTTTGGGTGAGAAACATCAATATATAATCCATGTTGCTCCCCATTTTCCCAAAAAATGTCGTTTAAGGCCTCAAAATGGCTCCAGAAGTTTAGGACTTGAAAAACTGCTAAAAATAGTAAACTGTGAAGAAACTGAAAAAATGAAAGAAGCAATGGTGGGGGTCCAAGTGGAATAGTTGGGTGGCCACCAATATCCACCTGGATCATTCCTCCCCCCTTAGGAAGCAATGGTCCCCATTGCATTGAGTTCCTCCATGAGATGAGGAAACTTCTGTTGAACTTGGTCCCTGGTGAGCCACTTGCCTTGGTGGAGTTGAGTTGCTTTGACAACTTGATATAGCGGTATCCTTTGTTTTTGTGTGTGCTTGATCTGTGTATCCATGATCTGATCAGTTCTGGCTTGTTCCATGCAGTCTATATTTAACGCTATTGGTGTGAGTTGTTCTGCCATGGTAGATGTGTCTAGTAGAGGTGGAAAGTAGGGCCGAAGGTGGTCCACATTGAACACTGGGTGCAGACCAAGGAATGGGGTGGAATGCTGAGCTTAAAGGAATTTTCCCCTACAGCCTTGGTGAGGGTGTACGGCCCATATCGGAGCGAACAAATCTTGCGGTGGGGTCTAGCGAGGTGCTCCTTTTGCAAATGCAACCACACTTTGTCGCCCACCTGGAAGTTGTGTGGCACCTGATGTTGATCATGACGCTACTTGTACTTAGCATTGGATCTATCCAAGATGTCATGAACCTGCTGGCGGATGTGTTGAATGTGCTCAATGAAGTTGTTTTCCTTATTAGCCTCAGACTGGACATGATTTGAATCTTCCTGAGTAGCCACAAATGGCATGGTTATGTTAATGGGACATAGTGGCTAGAATCCTAAGCCTACTTGAAAGGGTTTGTGGTTGGTTGAGCTATGGGGAGCCCAGTTGTAGCTGTGTTGTACATAGGGGAGGCTCTCATCCCATGTGCATGGATTCTTTGAATTGTACATGCATAGAATGTGTATGATCATTCAGTTGACGACCTCTGTCTAGCCATCAGTTTGTGGATGAAAAGTTGTGGACTTGGTGAGCTTGGTGTCCAGCATCGACCAGAGGCTGAACCAAAATGTACCGAGGAACCTACTATCCTGATTTGAGATGATAGGCTATGGGATCCCAAAGTGTACCCACACTCGTTCAAAGAAGAGTTTAGAAGTGGCTTCTGCTGTGATATTATTCTAGCAGGCCATCATAATGGACATCTTCGAGAATCGATCGACGACCACAAAAACATAGTCATTTCCATGCTTAGTAGAAGGAAGGCCTGACATGTAATACATAGAGATGGATTCCCAAGGTCGAACGGGGGTAGGAAGTAGAGTATAGAGGCCTTGCTTATTGATGGTCAGTTTGGAAATGGCACAAACAGTGCAAGACTTGATGTACTTCCTGACATCTTGTTGAAGGTTCGACCAATAGAAATATTTTTGCAATACTACCACAGTTTTCTCGAGCCCAAAATGCCCAGCGACCCGATTGTAGTGTGCCTCCTAAATCATATTGGCACACTCGCTTGAAGGAACACAAAGGTGTCCCAGGTGACAAAGTAGGGCATCCTGGAGGTGAAAATTTGGAACTTGCTTACCCTCCAAGAGTGTATTGTATGTGTGGCCGAATTTTGGATCACTTGTGTAGAGAAGAGGCTAGTCGAAAGTCTCATGCCCACAAGAGTTGAGCATAGTGGTTAGCGCCACGATGGGTGGTCGACTGAGGCAGTCTGCAACATTATTGGTGCTGCCTTTTTTTGTACTTAATGTTCAAATGAAACTGTTGCAGGTATGTGGACCACTTCTAATGGCGATCGTTCTACAACTTCCCTTGTGTTTGTATGAACTGCAGGGGTCGATGGTCTGTGTGGATCACTGTTTCCTTTCCCAAAATGTAAAGCTTCCATTGCCAACAAGCCTACACAATGGAATACATTTCTTTGTCATAAGTGGGATACTTCTGGACTGTGTGAGAAAGTGTCTCACTGTGATATGCCACTGGATGCCCATGTTGAGTAAGGATTGCCCCAATAGCATAGTCAGAGGCATCTGTCTCGATCTCAAATGGTTGTTGCAAGTATAGTAATGTGAGCACTGGTGTAGAGCAGAGGCGATGCTTCAACTCCCCAAATTCCTTCTGTTGAGATTCAGACCAAAAGAATTTTTCTTTAGCTCCTCCCTTGGTGACTTGACTCAAGGGCCAAGTGATATGATAGAATCCCAACACAAACCTGCTGTAGAAATTGGCAAGACCTAAAAAGATGCAGATCTCTGTTAGGGTGGTTGGGGCTAGCCAATATCGAATGAATTCAATCTTTGCTAGATCCACATGTACCCACGCTCATCAATAATGTATCCCAGATACTGAACCTAGGTCATGCCAAAAGTGCATTTCTCTAAATTGGCACACAACTTGTGTTGCCGCAGTGTTTGGAGGACCTGTTGGATGTGATGGAGGTGCTCTTCCCAAGTCTAGCTGAAGATCAGAATGTCATCCAAGTACACCACTAGAAATGAGTTGGTGAATGGCCGCAGGATGTCGTCCATTAGCCTCATGAAGGTTTCAGGGGCATTTTTCAACCCGAAAGGCATGAACAACCATTCGAAAAGGCCCTCCTTGGATTTGAATGCAGTCTTCCACACATCAAAGGGTTTGATTGGTACCTGGTGATACCCATACTTCAAGTCGATCTTGCTAAAATATTTCTCCCCCTTGAGTTGGTCCAGAAGGTCATCAATTTGTGGGATCGGGTACCTATTCCAGACAGTGATCTTGTTCAGTGCCCAATAGTCAATGCAGAGTCTCCAAGTCTTATCCTTCTTCTGCACCAACATGTTCGGGTTCCCACAGGGCGATGAACTTGGCTGGATGTGACCTTTTTGCAACAGCTCTTGAATTTGCCTCTTGATTTTGTCATTCTCCATAACATAGCACCGATAGATGGGTCCATTGGGCAGTGACGCACCTGGGGTCAAATCGATGGGGTGCTTGACCTGGAAGTGTAGAGGCACCCCTGAGGGGGAGGTGAAGATGTCTGCATACTCCTCCATGACCTTATTCATTTGTTGTTTTCATGTAGCGGGGCCCTGTCTGGAGGTCATGGCCACAATCTTCCTCTTTCCCTGAGGGAGGATCATCAGGAAAACAAATTTCCTGGTTTTGGAAATGAGCTTACTGCATTGTTTTGCAGTAACCAAAGAGATGGTGGTAGGCGGTGCTATCTCCAGTATCCTGTACAGCTTATTGCCCAAACTGATAGTAACAGCACGAGGCCTAGACTCATACATATCATGTCGCTTCCACAAGTATGGTTGGCCTAATAATACATCAGAAACATCAAGAGGAGAAATGTCACATAATACCTCATCCATGAAGGGCTTGATGTTGTAGGGAAGGTGACATTATTGACTGACGCAGAGGTCCCATCCTTGGTGCAACCACCCGATGGTGTATGGTTGTGGGTGTGTTGTGGTTGGAAAGCCCAGCCACTTCATGACCTCTACCAAGATGAGGTTCTTCTGGCTCCCGCTATCGATAATGAACTGCAATGGGGAACCCATTACCCACATCTTGGAATGGAAGAGATACTCTTCCTCCTTTGGATCTTCTGGTTCCTCCTTCTTGATCTTCATGGTGGCAACAGTGGCATTGGGCTCCGCATCAATAATCTGCTTCCCCCTGTGATTCCCCTTGTCAGGTTCTGATTCAGAGTCGGAGCATGCATCTGATTCAGAAGCCTTCAACTCAGCTACCAGTGACTGTTTGGCCCGACACTCACTTGTGTTGTGAGTGGAGCTCTTATGGAACTCACACCACTTCCCTGTGTCCTTTTTTGGCTTCATGGTGTTGTTCTTTGCTTGTGGTTTTGGTGGGTTGTCATGGGATGCCTCACCTTGCCTTGGTCCTTTGTTCTATGGTTTGGGGGTACCTTTGCCTTGCTTCTTATTTGCAGACCCAAAGTCTCGCCTCTTTTGTTTGAACTTCTGCTCAATCTTGGCAGTATATCGGTATGCCACACCAAGCGAGGAGATGTCCAGGAACTCCATTTCCTCCTGAATGTATCTGTCTAGACAACTGCAGTATTTTAACACCAAATGTTTCTGTGAATCTTTGATACCCAAATTTGTGCGTAGGGTATGAAACAGATTCGTCATCTCATGCACATCTTGGTCCCTTTGTTGCCACAACGTAGTCCATTGTATGTATTTTTCCTCATAGCTCCCCACAGGATAATATTGTTCCTTGATGGCATCTCGGAAAGAATTCAAAGTGGGTGCATCCGAGAAAAGAGAGGGTTCTCCCTCGTCCTGTTTCTCCGAGTAGGTTTCCCACCAGTCCTTGACATGGGGGGCGGCTTTGAGGAGTGCGAAAATAATCTTTTCTCGGTCGAAAAAGTCATGAACCGAGAAATATCCTTCTAACAGATTCAACCATCTATCTACGACATATGCATCTATTTTTCCCTCAAATATGGGAATGTCAATGTTTACTTGTACCTTAAAAGGAGTGGCACCTCCAGAGTGGTTGTTGGATTTCGATGCGCTGCTAGTGGGAATCCGTTGAAGAATCTAGGCAAAGTTGTCCATCATCACGTTCCTTTGTTTCTCGAGGGCCTCCTCGAGCAAAATTTTGATAGGATCTCTTGCTCCCTCATCTTTCTTTTCTTCCCCCATGGACAGTCGTCGGGGTTTGCGAGGTTGATCTTGCAAAGGTTCAACCAGATCGAGCCCCAACTCCTTATACCCCGACCTCGTTGGGGACATGCAAAGAAGGATCGAGAATGAGTAGACCACTTTGATACCACTGAAATGGATTTATGTAGGAACACAATGAAATACCTATCTACGACATATGCATCTATTTTTCCCTCAAATATGGGAATGTCAATGTTTACTTGTACCTTAAAAGGAGTGGCGCCTCCAGAGTGGTTGTTGGATGTCGATGCGCTGCTAGTGGGAATCCGTTGAAGAATCTAGGCAAAGTTGTCCATCATCAC
>JZKD02S1644066.1:0-20880 GCA_000966675.3 Picea glauca
TATGGCTTGGACTGGTTTTTAGGAGACTATCTGTTAGGGTTGTCTTTGTCATACTCTGGTTGTTGTGGATTTGCAGACCTAAACTCCCATTTGTTCTAGTGCTTAAATTTCTGCTTGATTTTAATAGAATATCAATAATCAACACCGAGTGATGAGATATCCAGAAAATCCATTTCAGTTTGGATGTATCTATGTAGAGCCCCACAGTATTTCAAAACCAAATGTCGTTTGAAGTCTTTAATACCCAACTTGGTGTGCAAGGTATGGAAGGTATTGGTGAACTTTAGAACTTCTTGGCCCCTCTCTTGCCACAGTGTGGTTCATCTCATGTAATGGTCCTCGTAGTTTCCAATAGGCTAATACTGTTCCTTTACCGTATCCACAAAAAAATCCCACGTGGGCTCGACCCCATATATTCTAGACTCCTCTATGGAAATTTTCTCCCAATAAGTTTCCCACCAATGTTTGAAATGAGGGAGAGATTTAAGGAGTGAGAAGGTGATCTTTTCTTTGTCGAAAAAATTGTGAACAGAGAAATAACCTTCTAGTAGAGTTAACCATTTTTCTAGGGCTTTTGCATCCATCTGTCCTTCAAATACAG
Organism: Picea glauca; assembly: GCA_000966675.3. Taxonomy (NCBI): domain Eukaryota; kingdom Viridiplantae; phylum Streptophyta; class Pinopsida; order Pinales; family Pinaceae; genus Picea; species Picea glauca. The sequence continues at coordinate 602 of JZKD02S1644066.1, forward strand.
GAATATCCAAGTTAAATTTTACCTTGAAAGGTAAGGTGCTTCCAAAGTGGTCTCTTGATGAATATGTGTCTGTTTCTATTGGCAAGCGTTGAAGGATGTGGGAAAAATTCTCCATCATTTCGTCCCTCTGTCGCGTGAGAGCTTGCTCAAGCAACAGACTGATAGGATCGTTTGCTCTGTCATTTTATTTTCTTCTACCATTGAGGGTTTCTTGGGTGTGAGAGAGATATTTTCTTCAAGAGAGACAATCTCGAGACCCAACTTGCTATACTCGGACCTCATCGGGGACATGCACTGAAAAAACAATCAAGCACAACCTGCTCTGATACCACTGATCCAAATTATTTTCAGCACGAAATGAGAGTAGAGATATTGTGTATATTGAATAATATAACATAAATATATCAGAGATGAAACCATAAACATAAAGATACAGTAATACATGATTTCTATTAATGAGAGAAATGTATAGAGACTATAAAAATACAGAGTGAAAGACTCACTAGAATGGTGGCATCTTATCTCTGAGAAGAGATGTGATAGTTACTCACATTCGCAAGAATATGATTACAATGAGGCTCTGAAGGAATTTTTACAATAAAAAGGAATGCCAAAATCCCTATACATCCAAAAACCTAGCCCTTGGAGATGAAGCGCCAAAATTAATGTGGCCCCCGTTTGGGTAAGTTAGTACATCAACTTCTCGGGGTCATAAATTTTGCATACGATCTCCATTTTAGGCATATGATAGCATGATGGAAAGGTATCATAGAGGAGATTACTTTTGGGGGATCAATCAAGCCTTTTCCATCATTGAGAACCTTTATCTTGAAAACCCTTCATTTGGGCCCTCAAAATGGCCGTGGAAGTTAAAAACTGCTAAAAATAGTAAATTGCCAAATTTGCCAGAAAATTGTTTTGAGCCAATCGGAAAAGGTGGGTGGACACCGATATCCACCGGTATTATTCATATCCTTCCATAAATAGAAGTTCAGGAAGATACAGGTGCATAAACATACTGGCAATCCATATTGACAAAGACCGCGTCTGGCAGAAAATTGCATGGGCAGTTTGCCCAGCGTCTGCATGCACAGCCTGACAGAGAATATTATCGATGTAAAGCCTTGAGTGCATGATTTGATCTTCTCTGTTATCACTTTGTAAATTACCAAAGGTTTTTGGAAAGTAGAAGAAACTTACTAGAGGTAACCTTATCCAACCACTTCGAAACTAGGATATAGCCCTGCTAGTTTTGGAGAGGGATCTCTCTATAAGATATAACTTTGCTTTAATGTCAGATATTAGGCTAGTTAAAATATGTAGAACTGAGTTGTTTGTTTTTATAAAATGGCTAAAATGCTTTACGCATTCATTGGGCTATGGGGTATTTTTTATAAAGGTAGATATCAAAGAATAGATTGTAAAGATTCTTCTCACAGGGAAAGATAATGCAACTATTGGATTCTTTAGAAATAAAATGATGGACAGCAGAAAAAGGTGAGATTGTTTAATTATAACCAAGAAGCATTTAATAATTTCTTGAATACAACATAAGAATAAAAACACTTAGATATTTAAAAGATAGGAACAAAGTATGCAAAGGTAAATTCTGTAACTTTAACTCCTTTTAAATGATCAGGTTAGAAAACAAGATGATAACTAAGAGAGATACAAATTCAACTAAGAATAGAAAAATTCACCAACAGATGACACGCAGGAATCCTGTGAAATGTCTCTTTATATTACTAGAAGATCTCTTGATAAAATTACAGTGCTTACATATTTCTAGGGCGTAAAAATCAACCCTCACTACTTCAAAGTTTGAAATATTTATCACAAAAATTACAAACGAGCCTGTCATTAACTGATCAAGATGTGGTAGATTCTAAATATAACTAACTAGATAACAAGATGCAAAAATTTAGGAACATATGATGATCTATTGTATCCATCATGTTGATTTTGGGGAAGGCCATTGGTGAGTCATTCATGTGACATTGACTTCTCTGCATGCTAATTTGGATTGTACACCTCATCCCTCATTCGATCAAACTAAACAACTCCTCCCATCTTTGTTGAATGGGAACAGTGACTTTGAGCAGTCTTTGGTAGATTTCATCCATTTCTGTATATTTAGAAAAAGTAGGCTTGATGATGAAAATATATTTGATCTTGTGTTGAATACTGAGGTCTAGATGCAAAGTCTCTAGGAACGCCTTGCCTGTGATTCTACCCATACTAGAAAACTTGGAACTATCCTTGGCCACCATGGCAATATTCTGCTTGTAGTCAGGGAGGGTCATCAACTTTTCATTTAAGACCAGTAAACCAGGAAGTCCTTTCTTCTGCAAAACCTCGATCTTGCTAAAGAACCTTTGAACTCCAACCTCTATGTTATGGGATTTCTACTCTAGCTGTAACATCAACCCTCTTTTGGTCAACACTCTTTTGACATTGAGGACAGTTTATGTTCTGTCTTCAACTTTCAGGTCTTCTAGCTCTTCCTTAGTCTTTNTATGGCTTGGACTGGTTTTTAGGAGACTATCTGTTAGGGTTGTCTTTGTCATACTCTGGTTGTTGTGGATTTGCAGACCTAAACTCCCATTTGTTCTAGTGCTTAAATTTCTGCTTGATTTTAATAGAATATCAATAATCAACACCGAGTGATGAGATATCCAGAAAATCCATTTCAGTTTGGATGTATCTATGTAGAGCCCCACAGTATTTCAAAACCAAATGTCGTTTGAAGTCTTTAATACCCAACTTGGTGTGCAAGGTATGGAAGGTATTGGTGAACTTTAGAACTTCTTGGCCCCTCTCTTGCCACAGTGTGGTTCATCTCATGTAATGGTCCTCGTAGTTTCCAATAGGCTAATACTGTTCCTTTACCGTATCCACAAAAAAATCCCACGTGGGCTCGACCCCATATATTCTAGACTCCTCTATGGAAATTTTCTCCCAATAAGTTTCCCACCAATGTTTGAAATGAGGGAGAGATTTAAGGAGTGAGAAGGTGATCTTTTCTTTGTCGAAAAAATTGTGAACAGAGAAATAACCTTCTAGTAGAGTTAACCATTTTTCTAGGGCTTTTGCATCCATCTGTCCTTCAAATACAGGAATATCCAAGTTAAATTTTACCTTGAAAGGTAAGGTGCTTCCAAAGTGGTCTCTTGATGAATATGTGTCTGTTTCTATTGGCAAGCGTTGAAGGATGTGGGAAAAATTCTCCATCATTTCGTCCCTCTGTCGCGTGAGAGCTTGCTCAAGCAACAGACTGATAGGATCGTTTGCTCTGTCATTTTATTTTCTTCTACCATTGAGGGTTTCTTGGGTGTGAGAGAGATATTTTCTTCAAGAGAGACAATCTCGAGACCCAACTTGCTATACTCGGACCTCATCGGGGACATGCACTGAAAAAACAATCAAGCACAACCTGCTCTGATACCACTGATCCAAATTATTTTCAGCACGAAATGAGAGTAGAGATATTGTGTATATTGAATAATATAACATAAATATATCAGAGATGAAACCATAAACATAAAGATACAGTAATACATGATTTCTATTAATGAGAGAAATGTATAGAGACTATAAAAATACAGAGTGAAAGACTCACTAGAATGGTGGCATCTTATCTCTGAGAAGAGATGTGATAGTTACTCACATTCGCAAGAAGATGATTACAATGAGGCTCTAAAGGAATTTTTACAATAAAAAGGAATTCCAAAATACCTATACATCCAAAAACCTAGCCCTTGGAGATGAAGCGCCAAAATTAATGTGGCCCCCGTTTGGGTAAGTTAGTACATCAACTTCTCGGGGTCATAACTTTTTCATACGATCTCCATTTTAGGCATATGATAGCATGATGGAAAGGTATCATAGAGGATATTACTTTTGGGGGATCAATCAAGCCTTTTCCATCATTGAGAACCTTTATCTTGAAAACCCTTCATTTGGGCCCTCAAAATGGTCGTGGAAGTTAAAAACTGCTAAAAATAGTAAATTGCCAAATTTGCCAGAAAATTGTTTTGAGCCAGTCGAAAAAGGTGGGTGGACACCGATATCCACCGGTATTATTCATATCCTTCCATAAATAGAAGTTCAGGAAGATACAGGCGCATAAACATACTGGCAATCCATATTGACAAAGATCGCGTCTGACAGAAAATTGCATGGGCAGTTTGACCAGCGTCTGCATGCACAGCCTGACAGAGAATATTATCGATGTAAAGCCTTGAGTGCATGATTTGATCTGCTCTGTTATCACTCTGTAAATTCCCAAAGTTTTTTGGAAAGTAGAAGAAACTTACTAGAGGTAACCTTATCCAACCACTTCGAAACTAGGATCTAGCCCTGCTAGTTTTGGAGAGGGATCTCTCTGTAAGATATAACTTTGCTTTAATGTCAGATATTAGGCTAGTTAAAATATGTAGAACTGAGTTGTTTGTTTTTATAAAATGGATAAAAGGCTTTACGCATTCATTGGGCTATGGGGTATTTTTTATAAAGGTAGATATCAAAGAATAGATTGTAAAGATTCTTCTCACAGGGAAAGATAATGCAACTATTGGATTCTTTAGAAATAAAATGATGGACAGCAGAAAAAGGTGAGATTGTTTAATTATAACCAAGAAGCATTTAATAATTTCTTGAATACAACATAAGAATAAAAACACTTAGATATTTAAAAGATAGGAACAAAGTATGCAAAGGTAAATTCTGTAACTTTAACTCCTTTTAAATGATCAGGTTAGAAAACAAGATGATAACTAAGAGAGATACAAATTCAACTAAGAATAGAAAAATTCACCAACAGATGACACGCAGGAATCCTGTGAAATGTCTCTTTATATTACTAGAAGATCTCTTGATAAAATTACAGTGCTTACATATTTCTAGGGCGTAAAAATCAACCCTCACTACTTCAAAGTTTGAAATATTTATCACAAAAATTACAAACGAGCCTGTCATTAACTGATCAAGATGTGGTAGATTCTAAATATAACTAACTAGATAACAAGATGCAAAAATTTAGGAACATATGATGATCTATTGTATCCATCATGTTGATTTTGGGGAAGGCCATTGGTGAGTCATTCATGTGACATTGACTTCTCTGCATGCTAATTTGGATTGTACACCTCATCCCTCATTCGATCAAACTAAACAACTCCTCCCATCTTTGTTGAATGGGAACAGTGACTTTGAGCAGTCTTTGGTAGATTTCATCCATTTCTGTATATTTAGAAAAAGTAGGCTTGATGATGAAAATATATTTGATCTTGTGTTGAATACTGAGGTCTAGATGCAAAGTCTCTAGGAACGCCTTGCCTGTGATTCTACCCATACTAGAAAACTTGGAACTATCCTTGGCCACCATGGCAATATTCTGCTTGTAGTCAGGGAGGGTCATCAACTTTTCATTTAAGACCAGTAAACCAGGAAGTCCTTTCTTCTGCAAAACCTCGATCTTGCTAAAGAACCTTTGAACTCCAACCTCTATGTTATGGGATTTCTACTCTAGCTGTAACATCAACCCTCTTTTGGTCAACACTCTTTTGACATTGAGGACAGTTTATGTTCTGTCTTCAACTTTCAGGTCTTCTAGCTCTTCCTTAGTCTTTGAATTCAGAAACTTAATGATTTCATTAGCTTCTGTGGGAATTTCGCCCAGATCTCCTCTTATTTTCTCGATGACCTGCCTACTTCTCAACACTAGTTCATGTTTCTCAAACATGATTTGCACCATGGGCCATATTTCGTTAATGGATTTGGAGATATTTGTCCAAATGTTCTCCTTATCCTCTGCTAATGTTTTGCCTCCTATGGTTTGTTTTTGAAGTTGTTGTATTTCCTGCTTGAGATTTTCTGACGCTTGCCTCTCAATATTGTATCTTGTCTCGTAGGAAGATTTAATCTTATGGAGGTTTTCAACCTCCTTTTTCAGTCTGTTGATCTTTGTTCCTTGCAGAGTCATTTCTTCCATTGATTTTTCTAATTCTACAGTTTTTTCCAAAGTTTTCAAGGGGGATACTGATGGTATTTTGGCTATAGTGGTTGTTGATACCATTGTTGTGCTGAATCTTGTGATAGGAACAACACTTAGTGGAATGACTTCCATGGGTGTGGATTGTTCTTTCTCCTTCATCATCCTTTCCAATTCTGCTTCCATTTCCTTTATCTGGGCATTTTGTTGCATAATTAGTTTTAGCAATTATTCTTTGTCATCGTCTGCCTCAATGATCTCTTTGCCTTGTGCATTCTCTATGGGTGGAAATTTCAATTGCTTCCTTAGAGATGAGATATCAACATTCTTTTTCTTGAGCAGTTCCTCCACTTCTTTCACATTCGAGGGATCATATCCAATCTTGAGCACCAATTATTCTAAAGATTTGATCCTGTTATCCTTTGCAAAAGACGATATATTCTCCAACTTCAACTGATTCTGAACATTGTTTAAAGAGACCTGTAGTTTTGCAGCTGAGGTAGAAACATTTTCCAAAGTTACGAAAACCATTTCTCCCGTCTGTCTATGTAAATCCATCTGATCAGCTAGATGTACATCTCTGGTCTTAAATTCAAGTGTTTCCCTCTTATAGTTTGAGATTTCCTTAGGATGGGGTACCTATGCTTGTAAAAATGCCATGTGCATTATTCCTTTCTCTGTATCAAAAGCTAATAGCAATTTGTGTTGTGTTGTAGATGTTTTCTTCCAGAACTGAGCATACGTGCTATTGGTCAGCATCTGATTCTTCTTTTTGATCATATTGTATTTATAAAAAATGCTCATCTTTATAGATCCCTGTGGAGGTTGGGTGGTCACAGTTGTATCAGTAAATATCATCTAATGGTCACTTGAAGGAAGTGGTGTACTTTTTCCCTTGACCACTTTAGCAAACTGGGTCTCTTCCTCTCAAGACCTATGAGTGATGTGAGTTGTTTTAGGCCTCTTATTGTATACCTAAAAATACTCTATTGATACTTCAGTGATTGAAGGAGAAGCATCCTTCCTCAGTATTTTTTCCTTTGGCACATGTGGTGTGGTTGTTTGTGAGATAGTAAATGAAGAAGATTTTTGTTGTTCAGTGTCTTCCAGGGTATTTACTTCCCACTCTGTCTGGTTCACATACTTCTCAATTTATGGTTTGAGTATGTGAGCATAAGGTGAGATTTTGTTCTTAGATCTCATCTCTGTAATGATTCCACATGGATCATAGTGCCAAGTAAAACTGGTACTAAATTTCATCTCTTTTAATACTTTGTCTGCCTCTTCTCCAGTAGCTCGACTGTTGCAGATAAAATATCCTATTGGCCCCTTGATCCTCATCTTTTGTTTCTTTTTCATAGATACAAAATTAATATCATATGAATTTATCATTTGGCGGATATATTCGAGTGCAAATATCTGAACAGACAATTACTTGGGCAACTTGTATGGAGCTAACTTACACTCTTACACTCTAATAGCGTTGTGATTTTGATACAAGAACCAATCTCTAGTCTTAGCGTGATCCGAAAGGTGTAAAAATCTTTGGATCTCTTCGTTTATCCTTTGCTCTAGTCTATCACTAAGNGCTTTACGCATTCATTGGGCTATGGGGTATTTTTTATAAAGGTAGATATCAAAGAATAGATTGTAAAGATTCTTCTCACAGGGAAAGATAATGCAACTATTGGATTCTTTAGAAATAAAATGATGGACAGCAGAAAAAGGTGAGATTGTTTAATTATAACCAAGAAGCATTTAATAATTTCTTGAATACAACATAAGAATAAAAACACTTAGATATTTAAAAGATAGGAACAAAGTATGCAAAGGTAAATTCTGTAACTTTAACTCCTTTTAAATGATCAGGTTAGAAAACAAGATGATAACTAAGAGAGATACAAATTCAACTAAGAATAGAAAAATTCACCAACAGATGACACGCAGGAATCCTGTGAAATGTCTCTTTATATTACTAGAAGATCTCTTGATAAAATTACAGTGCTTACATATTTCTAGGGCGTAAAAATCAACCCTCACTACTTCAAAGTTTGAAATATTTATCACAAAAATTACAAACGAGCCTGTCATTAACTGATCAAGATGTGGTAGATTCTAAATATAACTAACTAGATAACAAGATGCAAAAATTTAGGAACATATGATGATCTATTGTATCCATCATGTTGATTTTGGGGAAGGCCATTGGTGAGTCATTCATGTGACATTGACTTCTCTGCATGCTAATTTGGATTGTACACCTCATCCCTCATTCGATCAAACTAAACAACTCCTCCCATCTTTGTTGAATGGGAACAGTGACTTTGAGCAGTCTTTGGTAGATTTCATCCATTTCTGTATATTTAGAAAAAGTAGGCTTGATGATGAAAATATATTTGATCTTGTGTTGAATACTGAGGTCTAGATGCAAAGTCTCTAGGAACGCCTTGCCTGTGATTCTACCCATACTAGAAAACTTGGAACTATCCTTGGCCACCATGGCAATATTCTGCTTGTAGTCAGGGAGGGTCATCAACTTTTCATTTAAGACCAGTAAACCAGGAAGTCCTTTCTTCTGCAAAACCTCGATCTTGCTAAAGAACCTTTGAACTCCAACCTCTATGTTATGGGATTTCTACTCTAGCTGTAACATCAACCCTCTTTTGGTCAACACTCTTTTGACATTGAGGACAGTTTATGTTCTGTCTTCAACTTTCAGGTCTTCTAGCTCTTCCTTAGTCTTTAAATTCAGAAACTTAATGATTTCATTAGCTTCTGTGGGAATTTCGCCCAGATCTCCTCTTATTTTCTCGATGACCTGCCTACTTCTCAACACTAGTTCATGTTGCTCAAACATGATTTGCACCATGGGCCATATTTCGTTAATGGATTTGGAGATATTTGTCCAAATGTTCTCCTTATCCTATGCTAATGTTTTGCCTCCTATGGTTTGTTTTTGCAGTTGTTGTATTTCCTTCTTGAGATTTTCTGACGCTTGCCTCTCAATATTGTAGCTTGTCTCGTAGGAAGATTTAATCTTCTGGAGGTTTTCAACCTCCTTTTTCAGTCTGTTGATCTTTGTTCCTTGCAGAGTCATTTCTTCCATTGATTTTTCTAATTCTACAGTTTTTTCCAAAGTTTTCAAGGGGGCTACTGATGGTATTTTGGCTATAGTGGTTGTTGATACCATTGTTGTGCCGAATCCTGTGATAGGAACAACACTTAGTGGAATGACTTCCATGGGTGTGGATTGTTCTTTCTCCTTCAACATCCTTTCCAATTCTGCTTCCATTTCCTTTATCTGGGCATTTTGTTGCATAATTAGTTTTAGCAATTATTCTTTGTCATCGTCTGCCTCAATGATCTCTTTGCCTTGTGCATTCTCTATGGGTGGAAATTTCAATTGCTTCCTTAGAGATGAGATATCAACATTCTTTTTCTTGAGCAGTTCCTCCACTTCTTTCACATTCGAGGGATCATATCCAATCTTGAGCACCAATTATTCTAAAGATTTGATCCTGTTATCCTTTGCAAAAGACGATATATTCTCCAACTTCAACTGATTCTGAACATTGTTTAAAGAGACCTGTAGTTTTGCAGCTGAGGTAGAAACATTTTCCAAAGTTACGAAAACCATTTCTCCCGTCTGTCTATGTAAATCCATCTGATCAGCTAGATGTACATCTCTGGTCTTAAATTCAAGTGTTTCCCTCTTATAGTTTGAGATTTCCTTAGGATGGGGTACCTATGCTTGTAAAAATGCCATGTGCATTATTCCTTTCTCTGTATCAAAAGCTAATAGCAATTTGTGTTGTGTTGTAGATGTTTTCTTCCAGAACTGAGCATACGTGCTATTGGTCAGCATCTGATTCTTCTTTTTGATCATATTGTATTTATAAAAAATGCTCATCTTTATAGATCCCTGTGGAGGTTGGGTGGTCACAGTTGTATCAGTAAATATCATCTAATGGTCACTTGAAGGAAGTGGTGTACTTTTTCCCTTGACCACTTTAGCAAACTGGGTCTCTTCCTCTCAAGACCTATGAGTGATGTGAGTTGTTTTAGGCCTCTTATTGTATACCTAAAAATACTCTATTGATACTTCAGTGATTGAAGGAGAAGCATCCTTCCTCAGTATTTTTTCCTTTGGCACATGTGGTGTGGTTGTTTGTGAGATAGTAAATGAAGAAGATTTTTGTTGTTCAGTGTCTTCCAGGGTATTTACTTCCCACTCTGTCTGGTTCACATACTTCTCAATTTATGGTTTGAGTATGTGAGCATAAGGTGAGATTTTGTTCTTAGATCTCATCTCTGTAATGATTCCACATGGATCATAGTGCCAAGTAAAACTGGTACTAAATTTCATCTCTTTTAATACTTTGTCTGCCTCTTCTCCAGTAGCTCGACTGTTGCAGATAAAATATCCTATTGGCCCCTTGATCCTCATCTTTTGTTTCTTTTTCATAGATACAAAATTAATATCATATGAATTTATCATTTGGCGGATATATTCGAGTGCAAATATCTGAACAGACAATTACTTGGGCAACTTGTATGGAGCTAACTTACACTCTTACACTCTAATAGCGTTGTGATTTTGATACAAGAACCAATCTCTAGTCTTAGCGTGATCCGAAAGGTGTAAAAATCTTTGGATCTCTTCGTTTATCCTTTGCTCTAGTCTATCACTAAGCATGTTGACCACTGGGTGATAGAACTCAATAAACTATTTAAAACTAAACTCTGTGGAGTTCCTTCTGGGCAGTGAAGTCCAAGAGGTTACGTCTTGTGGTTTTCCATCCTGGTCCATTTTCTACATGAAGAAGGAGAATTTATCTGGATGATAAAACATGAACATGGAGGCCAGTATTGAAGAATACCAGAACATGCCCTCTGTGGGGAATTTGAATAGCTTATTGTGCATTTTTTCGTCCAAGAAACCGTTGTAATCGAACTAAGTGGTGAGATTTTCTTCAACAGAGAAAATGGATAAGAAACCCAAAATAGGTTCATCTACCCATTCGTCTGAGAAATAGCTGAGCAGAAAACATAGCGATGAAATAATTTGGTTTCCTTTTTCTGAAAATATGGAGGAATGGTAAGAAGGATTTTTCTTTGGGAGTTGAGCATATTGTGGGAGGAAAAGCTCAAAAATTTGTGCTCTTTGGGGAAAGGACAGGTTCTGGTATATTTCTGTTAAAACTTCAATGGTGTGGAGAGAGTGGGATTTGTCTCTGGATATCTGCATCATTTGGTCAATGGCTTCAGGTGTAATGGAGAACATAATTTTTCCTGATGATGAAACTATATCTCTTTATTGGGGGAGGTAATGTGCCTGACATTTGAGGGCGAATTCTGGAAAATGGTGGATTTGGGGGAAAAGGTATAGAGGGAAATTGGACTCCCAGAGCCCGATCTCGTTGCTCTGATCGATGAAGGTGTCTTTAAACCATGATTGTAGTTCAGCGAGATCAAATTAACACTTGGTTTCTGAGATCAAATATACCTTGTCGGCTAATGGGATCTAGTCGAGATCGATAGGAGGTGGGAGGAACGGATTTCCCTTAACCTCTGATTTTTTAGATTTAGGCTCCACTGATTTCGATGGGTACCTGCACACTGAAACAAATGTTAGTAGGTAATATCTATGGCTGTGAAAAGAACTGCAAAAGCGAGGAGACTGAGTTTTCTAGTGCATAGGGAGTGTGAGCAGAATGCGTATGATGGAAAACAGGTTAAAATTGAGTAAATGAGTATTCCTTGGGAGCAAGGGACAGGTCAGAAAAAAATGGGTATGTGGCCTATAATAAATGGCCAATGGATCATTTGAAGCATGAGGAGGTAGGCAAAGGACGTATGACATGTGTACCCGAATGATGTGGAGGGTGATGATTGGGGAATAAGAGAGTGAGATATGACTTGTAATAGGTGGATGGATAATACATGCGAAGATGGATATTGAGATGTGACATCATGAGGTGGTGGAGGTAAGTTGGAAGGACGGTAGGAGGGAAGTGGTTTAAAAGCATAGGGAGTTCCAACACAATGGATCAATGACACATTGGGATGGGGCTCGCCAAAAAAACTGCCTCATTCCAGACCCCCCCCTCATCATTAAAAGTAAGAAGGTTGGGAGGGTCCAGGATCTCATGTTGATCGTTGATCCGAGTGTCGCTAGGTTAGTCGTTGATCTAAGCGCGCTCTTTATCTACCATATCGGACCTCCCCCCCACCATTAAAGGTAGAATGGTCCGGGGGGTTCCGGAATTTGTTGTAGACCATCCATCTGCGCACTGTCAGGCTGAAACTAGATTTGTGCACACTTGTTAATCACGATTCCGGACCCCCCCTCCCCCCCCACATCGTTAAAGGTAGAACGGTTAGGGGGGTCCAAAATCTTATCTTAGTCATAGATCTAGGTGCCAATAACTCAGTTGTAGACCTTTGTGCAATATTTAGTCCCAGAGCGCAATTTAATATGTGCATCAAAACTTAGGCTTAGTGTTTTTGTGGGTTCTGTACATTGATTCACCTACTTTGGTCACCATGAAGTTAGGAAACATAACCCAAGCATCAAAATCCTAGATTTTATTGAATATCAAACATATTTATTGAAGGAAAGACTGGCTAACCTATGTCCTATCATGCCTAACTACTCATTTAGCCCCGATTAGAATGTTGGGATAAGGAATTACTCTACCCTGGGGATATTTGATCAAGATTGAACAGTTTGATCAAATTTACTCACAAACTAACCTAACTACTTGGTTAAGATTAAATAGTTCAACCAGGCTTATTCACTAGACCTATCAACATAAATTCAAAAAGACTTAACCATGATTAAACTGTATGGATTTAAGTCATTGTTGTTTCATGGGGCTTTATCCATTTTTTTGTATGCCCTCTATTATCATTCCAATAAACTCTTTTAGGTTATGGATCAAATATGCTTAGTAACTTAAGGTAAACTTGTTTTTGTATTTTGTATGTGTGGATCAATGGGATAACTTAATTACAGTATGGTATTTAGATAGTCAAAATGAGAATCAAATGAACCAGTGCTCTCAAGGATCAATAATCAGATGATAGNCATCCTTTCCAATTCTGCTTCCATTTCCTTTATCTGGGCATTTTGTTGCATAATTAGTTTTAGCAATTATTCTTTGTCATCGTCTGCCTCAATGATCTCTTTGCCTTGTGCATTCTCTATGGGTGGAAATTTCAATTGCTTCCTTAGAGATGAGATATCAACATTCTTTTTCTTGAGCAGTTCCTCCACTTCTTTCACATTCGAGGGATCATATCCAATCTTGAGCACCAATTATTCTAAAGATTTGATCCTGTTATCCTTTGCAAAAGACGATATATTCTCCAACTTCAACTGATTCTGAACATTGTTTAAAGAGACCTGTAGTTTTGCAGCTGAGGTAGAAACATTTTCCAAAGTTACGAAAACCATTTCTCCCGTCTGTCTATGTAAATCCATCTGATCAGCTAGATGTACATCTCTGGTCTTAAATTCAAGTGTTTCCCTCTTATAGTTTGAGATTTCCTTAGGATGGGGTACCTATGCTTGTAAAAATGCCATGTGCATTATTCCTTTCTCTGTATCAAAAGCTAATAGCAATTTGTGTTGTGTTGTAGATGTTTTCTTCCAGAACTGAGCATACGTGCTATTGGTCAGCATCTGATTCTTCTTTTTGATCATATTGTATTTATAAAAAATGCTCATCTTTATAGATCCCTGTGGAGGTTGGGTGGTCACAGTTGTATCAGTAAATATCATCTAATGGTCACTTGAAGGAAGTGGTGTACTTTTTCCCTTGACCACTTTAGCAAACTGGGTCTCTTCCTCTCAAGACCTATGAGTGATGTGAGTTGTTTTAGGCCTCTTATTGTATACCTAAAAATACTCTATTGATACTTCAGTGATTGAAGGAGAAGCATCCTTCCTCAGTATTTTTTCCTTTGGCACATGTGGTGTGGTTGTTTGTGAGATAGTAAATGAAGAAGATTTTTGTTGTTCAGTGTCTTCCAGGGTATTTACTTCCCACTCTGTCTGGTTCACATACTTCTCAATTTATGGTTTGAGTATGTGAGCATAAGGTGAGATTTTGTTCTTAGATCTCATCTCTGTAATGATTCCACATGGATCATAGTGCCAAGTAAAACTGGTACTAAATTTCATCTCTTTTAATACTTTGTCTGCCTCTTCTCCAGTAGCTCGACTGTTGCAGATAAAATATCCTATTGGCCCCTTGATCCTCATCTTTTGTTTCTTTTTCATAGATACAAAATTAATATCATATGAATTTATCATTTGGCGGATATATTCGAGTGCAAATATCTGAACAGACAATTACTTGGGCAACTTGTATGGAGCTAACTTACACTCTTACACTCTAATAGCGTTGTGATTTTGATACAAGAACCAATCTCTAGTCTTAGCGTGATCCGAAAGGTGTAAAAATCTTTGGATCTCTTCGTTTATCCTTTGCTCTAGTCTATCACTAAGAATGTTGACCACTGGGTGATAGAACTCAATAAACTGTTTAAAACTAAACTCTGTGGAGTTCCTTCTGGGCAGTGAAGTCCAAGAGGTTACGTCTTGCGGTTTTCCATCCTGGTCCATTTTCTACATGAAGAAGGAGAATTTATCTGGTTGATAAAACATGAACATGGAGGCCAGTATTGAAGAATACCAGAACATGCCCTCTGTGGGGAATTTGAATAGCTTCTTGTGCATGTTTTTGTCCAAGAAACTGTTGTAATCGAACTAAGTGGTGACATTTTCTTCAACAGAGAAAATGGATAAGAAACCCAAAATAGGTTCATCTACCCATTCGTCTAAGAAATAGCTGAGCAGAAAAGATAGCGATGAAATAATTTGGTTTCCTTTTTCTGAAAATATGGAGGAATGGTAAGAAGGATTTTTCTTTGGGAGTTGAGCATATTGTGGGAGGAAAAGCTCAAAAATTTGTGCTCTTTGGGGAAAGGACAGGTTCTGGTATATTTCTGTTAAAACTTCAATGGTGTGGAGAGAGTGGGATTTGTCTCTGGATATCTGCATCATTTGGTCAATGGCTTCAGGTGTAATGGAGAACATAATTTTTCCTGATGATGAAACTATATCTCTTTATTGGGGGAGGTAATGTGCCTGACATTTGAGGGCGAATTCTGGAAAATGGTGGATTTGGGGGAAAAGGTATAGAGGGAAATTGGACTCCCAGAGCCCGATCTCGTTGCTCTGATCGATGAAGGTGTCTTTAAACCATGATTGTAGTTCAGCGAGATCAAATTAACACTTGGTTTCTGAGATCAAATATACCTTGTCGGCTAATGGGATCTAGTCGAGATCGATAGGAGGTGGGAGGAACGGATTTCCCTTAACCTCTGATTTTTTAGATTTAGGCTCCACTGATTTCGATGGGTACCTGCACACTGAAACAAATGTTAGTAGGTAATATCTATGGCTGTGAAAAGAACTGCAAAAGCGAGGAGACTGAGTTTTCTAGTGCATAGGGAGTGTGAGCAGAATGCGTATGATGGAAAACAGGTTAAAATTGAGTAAATGAGTATTCCTTGGGAGCAAGGGACAGGTCAGAAAAAAATGGGTATGTGGCCTATAATAAATGGCCAATGGATCATTTGAAGCATGAGGAGGTAGGCAAAGGACGTATGACATGTGTACCCGAATGATGTGGAGGGTGATGATTGGGGAATAAGAGAGTGAGATATGACTTGTAATAGGTGGATGGATAATACATGCGAAGATGGATATTGAGATGTGACATCATGAGGTGGTGGAGGTAAGTTGGAAGGACGGTAGGAGGGAAGTGGTTTAAAAGCATAGGGAGTTCCAACACAATGGATCAATGACACATTGGGATGGGGCTCGCCAAAAAAACTGCCTCATTCCAGACCCCCCCCTCATCATTAAAAGTAAGAAGGTTGGGAGGGTCCAGGATCTCATGTTGATCGTTGATCCGAGTGTCGCTAGGTTAGTCGTTGATCTAAGCGCGCTCTTTATCTACCATATCGGACCTCCCCCCCACCATTAAAGGTAGAATGGTCCGGGGGGTTCCGGAATTTGTTGTAGACCATCCATCTGCGCACTGTCAGGCTGAAACTAGATTTGTGCACACTTGTTAATCACGATTCCGGACCCCCCCTCCCCCCCCACATCGTTAAAGGTAGAACGGTTAGGGGGGTCCAAAATCTTATCTTAGTCATAGATCTAGGTGCCAATAACTCAGTTGTAGACCTTTGTGCAATATTTAGTCCCAGAGCGCAATTTAATATGTGCATCAAAACTTAGGCTTAGTGTTTTTGTGGGTTCTGTACATTGATTCACCTACTTTGGTCACCATGAAGTTAGGAAACATAACCCAAGCATCAAAATCCTAGATTTTATTGAATATCAAACATATTTATTGAAGGAAAGACTGGCTAACCTATGTCCTATCATGCCTAACTACTCATTTAGCCCCGATTAGAATGTTGGGATAAGGAATTACTCTACCCTGGGGATATTTGATCAAGATTGAACAGTTTGATCAAATTTACTCACAAACTAACCTAACTACTTGGTTAAGATTAAATAGTTCAACCAGGCTTATTCACTAGACCTATCAACATAAATTCAAAAAGACTTAACCATGATTAAACTGTATGGATTTAAGTCATTGTTGTTTCATGGGGCTTTATCCATTTTTTTGTATGCCCTCTATTATCATTCCAATAAACTCTTTTAGGTTATGGATCAAATATGCTTAGTAACTTAAGGTAAACTTGTTTTTGTATTTTGTATGTGTGGATCAATGGGATAACTTAATTACAGTATGGTATTTAGATAGTCAAAATGAGAATCAAATGAACCAGTGCTCTCAAGGATCAATAATCAGATGATAGATTTAAAGTGGGTGAGAAAGCAGTGTTTATAAACCAGATACAAAATGTAGGGTTTAATAAACAATGAATAGAAACTATTAAGCAAGTTATGAACTGACGGATGAGATGACATTCATTCTGTAGCTAAAACAACTTGAATAAGAGTACAGAAGGAAAGATGAGAATCTGATATCAATAGAGAGAGAAAATTGTGATTTGTATTATCATATCAAAAAGCCTATTTACAATATAGTATATTTATGGATCCGGAATCCAACATTTGGTATGTGAAAAAGATAGGCATTTCTAGCCTTTAAAACAACTATCATATCTTGGAAAGCTGGTCATACATCCTACATCTGAGAAATGCTTCTGAACCTATGGATGAGACTGCAAAAAAGATAAGTTGTCTAATTCGTTCCTCGGAAGTGGTCCTCCTCGCTTCCTTGCCATCTGCAAATTAATCACTAATTAATCTGTAGACGGTTGACACAGTAATATTTCTAAATAAGGAAAGGGATGGTACTGGTGAAAATGACCTTGTGGTATCAATTGACATATGAAAACCCATAATATAATTTTTAAACACCATGATTTTGAAATACGAAATGATGATTTTGGTTTGATGTCAACAAATATCTAGTACTTATTCTTTGGTTATAATGATGATTAAGAGTTTGTCGCATCTTCAAACCCTTCTTTGTTTTCCACATGAAATACGTGATCACAATCTATAATGATATCCTGCTAGATCATGGTGAAAAGGCATAACCACTCATTTGATTCCATTAACTCGCCATGAATATCGTATGACATGTGTCCAACATACCCTTTTTGGGTTTCTAAAGTCCTTGGAGAAAAACCCATGTTAACACTTTCACCGGCTCGCTTGTTGCTGGGAGTACCCTTTAGCCATTGAAACCCGAGGCTTTCACCGGCTAACTTCAACTTCAAAATAGATGTTATTCGTTGAAAAGTATTTTCTTGATTTTTTGAAAAGACCTTTTGAGGATCGATTTATTTCTAGAATAACACCTTAAATCCTATGTTTTGACACTTCAAATTTCTAAAAATTTATATAGTACCCTATTTATAATCATGCTATTACCTACAAAATGGAACAAATTGACTAATTCATTTTGGGAGATAACATTTGGCTCTGGCTGGAACGGAGACCCCCCTGTGAGGTTTCCAAGAACCTAGTTTGAATCAGTAGCCTTACTTACAACTTAAATTCAAAACTAATTTTAATCAGTATTCCATTGGACATGGAGTTATTGAAAAAAAAAAAATGAAAAAAATGAAAAGAATATGTACAAATAAGAAGGCTTTAAAGAAAGCCTCATGAAAAATAGAGTTTCAGAAACCGCCCATTGATTGGGCCACCTGATACTTCTTCACATGCAAGATCTTGGAGGAAAAAAATATTGTTCTATTGAGCTGATGCTATGACAAATGGACCTGTCCAGAGTGCATCGAACTTGCCATGTTTTCCCTTTTCTTGCCTTGTTGCATCCCATTTTAGAACCAGATCCCCTGCCTTGAAAATATCTACCTTAACTTTTTTGTCAAAAATTTATTTCATCTTTCGTTGGTGTAACTTTATATTTTATAGAAGTTTCTCTCTGTCCTACTGCAGCTCTACCAAATTGTGGATCCTCCTAGTTAGATCATTTGGCTCAGAGTCAGCTTCTTGTAAAAAATTTGCAACTGGCAGTGCAAGTTGAATAGGGAAGATGGCTTCAGTGCCATATACTAACTGGAAGGGGGATGTGCCAATTGACCTTTTATTTGTAACTCTGTCAGACCACAAAGAAAATTTCAACTTCGAATCCCAACGGTTGGTATTTTGTTCAAGAAACTTCTTTATAATTCTGACTAAACTCTTATTTGATGATTTAGCTAAGTCGTTTTCCTATGGATAGTAAGAAGTAGAATGTACTAGCTGAATTCACATCTCTTCACATAATTTTACCAAGTTTTTATCATTAAATGCAACAACATTATTTTTTACTATTCTCTTAGGGCAGCCAAATATGGAGAATATGTTTTCTTGCAGAAAATTAATGATGATAGTGTGTTTGGCATTTCTTGTAGGAATGGCCTCAATCCATTTGGAAAAATAATCAGTAGCAACAAGGATCCATCTATGTTGATTTCTAGAAGGTGGATGAATCTCACGTATGAAGTCCAAACCCCATTCCTGAAAAGGACCCGTGACCACAACATGTTTGAGGGGAAGATATTTTAGTTGTTGTTTGCCTGCAAACCTTTGGCATTTGTCACATGTTTTCACAAATTTACACACATATGAAAATAAAGATGGCCAATAATAACCAGCTCTCAGAATTTTATGAGCGGTAGTCTTCCAATAATGATGTCCTCCACACTCACTATTATGAAATTCATTCATGATTTTAGATGATTCCTCTTGGTTTATGCACCTCAAGAGTATCCCTGTTGGATTTTTCCAAAACAATATCTTGTCATTAATGCAGAAATTTATGGCCTTAAGATTTAAATCTCTCCCTTGTGTTTTTGTCAAATCTGAAGGAACTGTTAAATTCTGCAGAAAATAAATGATGTGACAGTACCATTTACAATCAACTAGATGAGGAGAAACCTACAAATTATCACTACCTCTGTCTTCTGAAACCTGAATGTTCTCTACATTTATACCCACAAAATTTATCTCAAGCCACTTACAATTGTCTTGTGCGAGGAGCTTAGAAAGTCCTTGACCTTTCACAAGATTTACTGGCTTGATCTCAACATCAAATTCAATTAACTTTTCTATCCACTTACTTCTTTTTCCATCTATGCCGGGTTCTATAAGCACATCTTTAACAGAGCTTGAAGATACATAGGCTATTACCTTGGCTTGAAGAATGTAAATCCTGAAGGATTTTAATGGCTTGATGAGTGCATATGCTTGTTTTTCCAATGTTTCATACTTTACATCAACATCTCTCAAGACTTTGCTAAAGAAGGCAACTAGATGCTCCTGACCATCAACATTTTTTTGCAATAGTACAACTGCAATTGTATCTTTTGAAGAAAATGAGAATATGTAAAATTCTTTGTCAAAGTTAGGACTGATTAAAACATGGGTTGTCATGATAGCTTCTTTGATAGCATTGAAAGAATGTTTAGATTCTTCAGTCCACCTAACTTCAGAATTATTTATTAACATACAAGTGATGTGCTTGGTAAGCTCTGCAAAGTTTGCTATAAACCTCCTGATAAAGTTTATCGTTCCAAGGAAAGACTGACTATCCTTTCTTGATCTAGGAAGAGACAATTTTTTAATGGCTTCTACTCTTTTTGGATCAATCCTTACCCCATCAGCTGAAACAATATGTCCAAGCAATTTCCCTTCTTTAAGTGCAAAATTAGA
>JZKD02S1644066.1:28036-67991 GCA_000966675.3 Picea glauca
CAATGAAGATGGAATGGGTACAGGAAGAATGTACAAAGGATTGTTGGCATGTTTTACAGGAAGCGTAGACTTGTCATTGATGGCAAGTACAGTAGTGATGATGGCTTAAGTACAACAGTGAACATGGTAGGATCAGAGTGTGCATGTGAAGACTCTGTAGAGGTGCATAAGTCCAAGAATCCCTTGGGGATTCAAAAGTGAAAACTCAGGAGGAATAGCGTTGAGGAGCACATGCGCAACAAAGCTCAAGATACAGGAGTTCGCAGAAGAGAAGGAAGATAGAGATCCACAGTTGTTGGATCTCATTTAGAAATCCTGTCAGCCGTTATATCGGACAGGAGTTGCACAAGGTTTACCATCGGGAAAAGCCAAGGTGAAATCCTGAAAGAACGAGGGCCGTCATATATGAATATAGACAAGAAGAGCGTTGAACAGGAGGACAGATCTCAGCCGTCAGATCCGAGCACAGGGTTCAACCACCGTTGGATCGAAGAGAACCTTCATGGTCTTTAAAGTGCAAGGAGAAGTGGGCGTAGTCACAATATGAAAAATCGCGATGAAATCTGAGCCGTCAGATCAAGCTTTGATCTGGACCATTAATTCCAGTCAGATCGAGGATCGGGACTTTGAAGTGACAAGAACACTTGACATCAAGAACCCCAATTTCGCAATATGCGATATCGCGATTCAATCACAGCCATTGAATGGAGAATGAGATCTGGACCGTTAATTTTCTTTATGGAGTATCGGGGATCAGGACTTTGAAATGTCAAAATCACTTGACAACAAGAACCTCGAAATCGCGATGTGCAATTTCGTGATTTAATCGGAGTCGCTGATTAAAGATCACATCTCGATCGTTGATTCAAGTCTGTATCGGAGTTTTACGGATCACGAAATCAAGAGGCAAAGAACTTAATGCATCAAGAATGTCAATTTCGCGATATGCGAAATCGCGATTGAATTTGGACCATCAAGTCAATATCAAACCTGGACCGTTGATCAAAGTCCACATCAGAGTTTCGTGAACCGCGATATCAAGGAGACAAGAACATAATCCAACAGAAATGCCGAAATCACAATATGCGATATGGTGATTCAATCACAGCCGTTAAATCAAGCATGAATCTGGACCGTTGATTTAACTCCTTATCAGAGTTTCGTAGATCAGGACTTGAAGGTGCCGAGAACTCACACGGCGAAGTGGAAAAATCGCAAGAAGATCTGGGTCGTAGGATCTGGGGAAAGTACGAAGGACCAATAGCCGTTAGATATGGTGAAGCTGCAAGGAAGATATGACAGTCGTGGTCCGTTGGATCAAGAGAACACGTGGTGAAAGATCGTCATGTCGCTGACTGGAAATTCAAAGGAACAGCGAGATGCGAGATCACGATTTAATTGTGGACCGTTGGATCAAGAGGACGCATGCTGAAAGATCAGAGCACCATAAAGCTCCATCTCAGAGTTTCACCTATCGCAACTTGGAGTTACGAGCACCTCCATCTAAGGATCAGCGAGATGCGAGATCACGAAAAGATCCTGACCGTCAATACACCAAAAGATGTGGACCGTTGATCTGAGCTCCATCTCTGAGTCTCGCCTACTGCGACTTGGAGTGACAAGAATCTCCAACAAAGGAACAACGAGATGTAAGATCACGATGAGATCAGGACCATTGATTCATCAAGATCGTGAACCGTCGATCAGGGTCGATGAAGATCATAAGTTCGCAGTGCCTATTACCACAGCCTATGGTCACCGTGTGTGATCACCAGAGGAGATGAAGAGTCTCCAAGCTTCGTCTAGTGAAGGAAGACTACTCTTAGAAGGGATTGACAGATGTATGAGTGTGGAAGCCTGTAACTAAAACAGAGAAGGTGAGCTCGACTGTCACAGAGAAGACGAAGAGTCTCAACTGCCATAGAGGCTGAGGAATCTCAGCATAACATCCAGTGATGGTGAACGCGTGGGAAAACAGCCAAAGAAGCTGAAGAGTCATGATGATGATCACGCAGAACACTTGAGATGTGGAGGAGATTAGCACGGGATGAGAATGCAGAGGAATGATGAACATTGCATGCACAAGGTGCACAGAAGCTATAAATACACATTACAAAGAAGAGATGGAGGCGCGGTTGCTGTTGGAGTTCGCTCTGATTGTAGCTGGTGAAGGTGATTCATGTGTGAAGAAGAAGGAGAGTGCAGCAGCTGAATTGAATAAAAGAGGATTTGTGCAGTGAATGGGCATGGCGCACAGAGCTTAAAAGGCAGAAGAACATACAGCGCAAGTGAGGTGTGCAAGAAGTCAAAGAGGCAGACAGAGTAACGAAATGCAGCAGAACAATGATGAGTCTAGTAATCCATTGTTGAAAATCATATCACTGTAATAAGTTTGAGTAATATAGAATGAATATTTCAGGGTGGTTGGGAGGTGCTTGGGAGGACTGTTGTCCTCAGAAGTTCAAGTGGGTGCTTGAACACAGGGAGTTGTAGCTTCCATCTGGTTGCAGCCAGAGAAACCAGGGTGGCAGGNTTTGACACATTTAGTAATACTGAATCGGAGAGACACAGTCGAATTGTGCTCTTTGCCTTCCGATCCGTCTTTTTCCAGTCATCTGCAGAAGTTCCTGTAGGTGCAGTACCTGTATCTACTGTGATCCACTGATCTCTGTCCACCAAAAGATCTTCCATCTTGAGCTTCCACGGCTCAAAGCTTTTCCCATTAAACTTCTAGATCTCCATCTTTGAATTGCTTGCCATTTCTTTTCACCTGAAAAACAATACTATAGATCTCCCACTGTAACAAGGCTTATCATAGTCCCGAGCCAAACCCTTGATGACAAAGGCATCCCTCTGAAGCCAATAAAGCTCTGATACCAAATGTAAATTCTAACCTTGTACAATGTCTACTATAAAAATATATTCATAAAAGAATAGAAAAGATACAATGGCAAATGCAAACATTACACAGAGATTTTTCCCCTGGAAACCCAAACCGAGAAAACCAACATATATTATATTCATACATTGTTTACAATACAATATACATATAGGATCCAGAAGCATCCAAAACCTTAACCCAATGACCTGGATTAGTCCAAAACCCTAATTCCTTAACCAGAAATAGAAAACCATCGGCAAAAAACCATGTGCCGAAAAACCACTTATATATCATGTGGTCCCGGAAATATGTCGTCGTGGTAATATGTGGTCTCGAAAATATGTCGTCCTGGTGCAAAAAAAAATTTAGGGGGCACTGCACCCCCCAAGGGGGGGCCTAGAGCCCCCCCCTCTAACACCCCTGCGCACCCGATGCAGACGCTCAGACACTACTAGTCGTGCAAAGAATATAACACATACCCAACAGTAAATACACATTTATTTCTGGTTAATAATTTGGGGATTTCAGCACTGCAACATTCTTCAGACTGAAGTATAACCCTGCAGCTATAAAAAATAATCATAATAATAATAATTTTGAAAAAAAATTCACCATTATTTGAGACCTATTCCATTAGATTCATCTCTTCTCCCTTATCACATTCATCCATATCATTTTTCTGCAAAAAATTCTGACCCCGCATGCTCCCTTTTCAGTTCACCCATCCTCATGGCCCCTACCCATAGCCAAGAACTGGAGTCTCACTTCAACACCTTGCAATCGAGTTTCCTAGAGACCCAAAAAGAAGTGCAACAACTCAGTGCTACTATTTCCTCCCATGATACATCCGTCAATACCACCATAAATGCATCCATGCAGTTCACAATGGCAGAAGTGAAACAAGAACTGACCACCTAGCTTGAATCTATCTTTGTATCACTCTGCACCAAACTCAAGATCCCTACCAATGACCCTTTTCCTGATGCACATACAAAGAATAAAGGTGAAACTTCTTCCCATTCCCATACCTTTCATCCCCATCACTTTCAATGGGACATATGCCTTCCGCGGGTGGATGTAACCAAATTTGATGGCTCGGACCCCACTGGTTGGGTCACCCAAATGGAACATTATTTCTCTCTCTAGAACATTATAGATGACTTGGGAAAACTCCAGTATGGTGTTCTCCATCTATATCAAGAACGTTGGCAATGGTGGCAATGGAGAAAAACTTCCCATCAAGGATATATTGCATGGACCCAATTTGTGACTGAGCTTTATGAACGCTTTGACATTGACACCAACCATTTGGGTTGTTTGAAAAAATTGAAACAATCAGGAACAATAGAAGACTTCATAGCTGCATCTGAGCGCCTGGATTTTCGAATAGAGGGCATGACTGATGCTTTCTTTCGAGAGTGTTTTATCAGTGGCCTCAAGGAGGAGATTNCTTCCGATCCGTCTTTTTCCAGTCATCTGCAGAAGTTCCTGTAGGTGCAGTACCTGTATCTACTGTGATCCACTGATCTCTGTCCACCAAAAGATCTTCCATCTTGAGCTTCCACAGCTCAAAGCTTTTCCCATTAAACTTCTAGATCTCCATCTTTGAATTGCTTGACATTTCTTTTCACCTGAAAAACAATACTATAGATCTCCCACTGTAACAAGGCTTATCATAGTCCCGAGCCAAAACCTTGACGACAAAGACATCCCCCTGAAGCCAATAAAGCTCTGATACCAAATGTAAATTCTAACCTTGTACAATGTCTACTATAAAAATATATTCATAAAAGAATAGAAAAGATACAATGGCAAATGCAAACATTACACAGAGATTTTTCCCCTGGAAACCCAAACCGAGAAAACCAACATATATTATATTCATACATTGTTTACAATACAATATACATATAGAATCCACAAGCATCCAAAACCTTAACCCAATGACCTGGATTAGTCCAAAACCCGAATTCCTTAACCAGAAATAGAAAACCATCGGCAAAAAACCATGTGGCGAAAAACCACTTATATATCATGTGGTCCCGGAAATATGTCGTCGTGGTAATATGTGGTCTCGGAAATATGTCGTTCTGGTGCAAAAAACAATTTAGGGGGCACTGCACCCCCCAAGGGGGGGCCTAGAGCCCCCCCCTCTAACACCCCTTCGCACCCGATGCAGACGCTCAGACACTACTAGTCGTGCAAAGAATATAACACATACCCAACAGTAAATACACATTTATTTCTGGTTAAGAATTTGGGGATTTTAGCACTGCAACATTCTTCAGACTGAAGTATAACCCTGCAGCTATAAATAATAATAATAATAATAATTCTGGAATTTTTTTCACCATTATTTGAGACCTATTCCATTAGATTCATCTCTTCTCCCTTATCACATTTTTCTGCAAAAAATTCTGACCCCGCCTGCTCCCTTTTCTGTTCACCCATCCTCATGGCCCCTACCCATAGCCAAGAACTGGAGTCTCGCTTCAACACCTTGCAATCGAGTTTCCTAGAGACCCAAAAAAAATTGCAACAACTCAGTGCTACTATTTCCTCCCATGATACATTCGTCAATACCACCATAAATGCATCCATGCAGTTCGCAATGGCAGAAGTGAAACAAGAACTGACCACCCAGCTTGAATCTGTCTTTGTATCACTCAGCACCAAACTCAAGATCCCTACCAATGACCCTTTTCCTGATGCACATACAAAGAATAAAGGTGAAACTTCTTCCCATTCCCATACCTTTCATCCCCATCACTTTCAATGGGACATATGCCTTCCGCGGGTGGATGTAACCAAATTTGATGGCTCGGACCCCACTGGTTGGGTCACCCAAATGGAACATTATTTCTCTCTCTAGAACATTATAGATGACTTGGGAAAACTCCAGTATGGTGTTCTCCATCTATATCAAGAACGTTGGCAATGGTGTCAATGGAGAAAAACTTCCCATCAAGGATATATTGCATGGACCCAATTTGTGACTGAGCTTTATGAGCGCTTTGACATTGACACCAACCATTTGGGTTGTTTGAAAAAATTGAAACAATCAGGAACAATAGAAGACTTCATAGCTGCATCTGAGCGCCTGGCTTTTTGAATAGAGGGCATGACTGATGCTTTCTTTCGAGAGTGTTTTATCAGTGGCCTCAAGGAGGAGATTTGGGCCCATGTCCTCATGGCTCAACCTGTGAGTTGGGTGGAGGCTACTAAAAAAGCTAAAGAAGCACAAAAAATTGTTTCCTCTCAAAACCGTAAGCCTTCCTTTGTCCCTCACCCTAAACCAGTAAACCCCACTACTCCCTTTGCCCCATTAAAGATCCAAAAATTGACTAGGGTTGAAATGGTTGAACGCCAACTCAAAGGCCTCTTTTATAATTGTGATGACAAATATTTCCCGGGCCACAAATGTAAGGAACAAAAGATTTGTATGGCCATCTCTAAGGATATTCTGGAAGAGGATGATGTAACTCCCCTTGTGCCCGAGTCACCAGAAATCATTGACATAAACCCTCCCTCTGACCCTCCCAAAGTGGAACTGATCATTTCCCTCAATGCTCTCATCAGCTTCTCTACCCCCCAAACCCTCAAGTTAATCGGTTATATAAAGCACCAAAAGGTCATCATTCTGGTTGATAGTGGCAACACCCACAATTTATTCATCGCCGCATTGCCTAAGAAACCCATTGCTACATCCATGCTGTCAACAATTTCCAAATCATGATTGCCAATGGTGGTTCTATGAAATGTGGCGGGCACTGTGAAAATGTGTGTCTCTAAATCAGTGACTACCACCTAAAATCCCATATGTTTTCTATTGACATGGGCAGCTGTGACATTGTGTTAGGTGCAGACTAGCTAAGGACTTTGGGTTCCATTCTCATGGATTTTCATAACTTAACCATGTAATTCAACCAAGAAGGCCACCAATATAAATTCCAAGGCATCACTACTAGTTCACCTAAGGTCATTAGTTCCCATTGCATGGAAAATCTACTCAAAAAAGGTCATTCTGGTGTCATTGCCCAACTCCATTCCATACAAGCCACAGAGACACCCCCAGTGCCCCAAGACCTCCAAGCCCTCCTTTCTAAACATCAAACATTATNCATGAACCATGTCTTCCACCCTTTTCTCTGTCATTTTGTCTTAGTTTTCTTTGATGATGTCCTCATCTACAGAAAAACTTGGAAAGACCATCTTACTCATGTGGATCAAGTTCTCCGCCTACTCTCTCATCACCAACTTTTCCTAAAACAGTCTAAATATGCTTTTAGTGCCTCAGAAGTAGAATACGTGGGTCATCTAGTGGGAAACGATGGCGTCAGGGTGGACCCGAAAAAGATTGAAGCTATGCAAGACTAGTCGCACCCAAAGACTCTCAAAAGCTTGCATGGATTTTTGGGCCTAATAGGGTATTATCTCAAGTTTGTTAAGAACTACAAAAATATTGCAGCACCTCTCATGACTCTCCTCAAAAAGAACTCTTTCACTTGGACTCTAGCAGCTGCTCAAGATTTTCAACCCTTGAAGATAGCCATGTGCACCACTCCGGTTCTGGCTCTTCCCGATTTCACAAAGACCTTTGTGTTGGAATGTGATGCCTCAGGGAAAGGAATCGGTGCCATCCTTATGCAAGAGGGTCGATCTTTAGCCTTCACCAGCAAGCAACTGTCTGAAAGGAATCTAGGAAAACCCATTTATAAAAAGGAAATGTTGGCGATTCTGCATGTTGTTGAGATGTGGCATCCTTATCTCTTAGGGAAACGCTTCCAAATTAAGACTGACCATCAAAGCCTCAAGTACTTTCTGGAACAACGCATTTCCTCCCAGGAGCAAAAAAAATGGGTGACTAAGCCTTTTGGATATGATTATGAGATCATTTACAAGAAGGGAAAAGACAATGTCATGGTGGATGCACTATTTCGGAAATATGAAGATGAAGGATCCCTTTTTTCTCTTTCCTTCATTGTACCTGATTGGCTCCAAGTTGTGCGCCAGGAATGGCTTCAAGATCCCAAAAGTTTGCATCTGATCCAACAATTGCAGAACAAGGCTCTGGCTCCCCCAAGGTACTCATGGCTTTAGGATGATCTTTGATACAAAGGACACTTGTATTTAAGTAAACAATCCAAGCTCAAATCAATGGTATTTTCTGAGCTTCATGCTACACCCACAGTGGGGCACTCAGGATTCACCAAAACATATGATAGGGTCAAATGTTCATTTTTCTAGGATGGTATGAAACAGGACATCCATAAGTTTGTCATTGAATGTGAGGTGTGTCAACGCAACAAGGGAGAAACATTCAAATCTCTGGGCACCCTCCAACTGCTTCTGATTCCCCCTACTATTTGGAAGGATATCTCTATGGACTTTATTATAGGCTTACCAAAATCGGGGAATAAATCAGTCATGATGGTGGTGGTGGATTGCCTTTCCAAGTATACTCATTTTTGTGCTCTTCACCACCCATTTACTGCATCCATGGTGGCTCAAATTTTCATGAACCAGGTCTTCAAGCTTCATGGCATGCTGCACTCTATTGTTTCTGATCCTGACCCAAATTTCACAAGCAATTTTTGGCAAGACCTGTTTAAGCTACAAGGCACAGAATTGCAGCTCGTCTCATCTTATCATCCCCAGATGGATGGTCAAATGGAAGTTGTCAAAAAGTGTTTGGAAACATATCTGAGGTGCTTTTCCTCTGAAAAATAACACCAATGGGCTCAATGGTTACCCCTAGCCGAATGGTGGTACAACACTACATACCATACAACCACTTGCATGACTCCTTTTGAAGCGGTATATGGACAAAATCCACCTTCAATTCTCTCATACTTACCAGGTACCTCGAAGGTCTAGGAGGTTGACCAAACACTTACAATCCGAGAGGATATTATTCATACCCTTAAAGAGAACTTGGTCATGGAACAGAATCACATGAAGCAGAAAGTAGATCAAGGTCGCTCTAAACATCAATTTGCAGAAGGGGATCAGGTGTTTTTACGACTGCAAACATATAATCAAACTTCCCTCAAGGCTGAGCATTGTCAAAAGCTAGCGCCCAATTTTTTTGGTCCTTACACAATTCTCAAGTGTGTGGGACAAGTCGCATATCAGTTAGCTCTGCCCAGTCAATCAAAGCTACATCCCATTTTTCATGTTTCATGATTGAAGAAGGTGATTGGAACCAGGTGCCAAATTCAAACCAACCTTCCAAAGTTAGCTGAAGAAGGATCCATTTGGATACAACCATAAGCAGTTTTGGACCAGCGTGAGTGTTGTCTGCGTTAGAGAACCATCAAGGAAGTGCTAGTACAGTGGAAAGATATGACTCCAGTAGATGCCACTTGGGAACCAACTACCATTCTGCAGGAGTTTCCACATCTCAATCCTTGAGGACAAGGTTGTTTTTAAGGGGGCAGACATGTTAAGGTCCTAACCTGCACATAAGTATATCAATGTATTCAGATGTAATAAAGGTCAATATTAATAAGGAATTTCAATAAAATAGAATAAGGTGGATGTAATAAGACCTAATATAAGATTCCACTTCTAGAAGGATCTTCCTCTATATGCTTCTCTTAATAGACATATTTAGTATAAATAGGGGTCAAGGGTATGAAAACCCTAGCTTGGAGATTATTGTAACTGAGCACTGCTCGAATGGAGGTTGCCCCCTCAAAGAGGCCTGTGAACATTGCTTTCTGAATCAAAGTGCTATTTCAATTGTTGTTCTCATATTATTTATGTGTTAATGTGGAGATTATGCTGACATATGATAGATCCATTTGTAGAGTTCCACCAAGTCTTTTCATGAAAGATCTAGACAAGAGACATCCAAATTTGGGAGGGATGTTTGCCACAGCCACATCCATCACCATGGTTTTCATTGATGTTGAGGTCAAGGTCACTTCCAAATCTTTAATAAGCTCAAATCATTTAACTCTCTTAGAATCAAAAGAGAAAATATCATGATAAGTCTTAGTGATTTCTAGACCAAGTTCTTCCATCACAGCCTTTGGCATCAGATTATGAGATGCACCTGAATCTAAGAGACAATTATGCAAGATTTTTTCATGAATATTCAAGGAAATGTAAAATGGTGGACAACTCTCATCCCTATCTTCAATCATAGGGCCTAGGAAAATAGTATGATGATTATATTGAATGTTGAGGATATAAGCAGAGTCAGAAGTGCATCTAGGATCAAGGGTGCTCAAAATGTTTTTCTTAAATGACTCATTTTTCATTAGCTCAACTAGAGGGATTGGAATTTTAATTTTTTGGATTTCTGCTTCAAGATTAAATGCTAATGAGGTCTTGTCAGATGTTTTTACCTCATGAGATGGTGTTTTTAATGCAATATCTTGCGCCTTTATATTCTTCTGATCATGATTCCGCTGCTTGACAGGTACAAGGTTTTTCTTTTTAGGAGGAGGTGTAGTACTCTGTTTTGCAACAGCTGCCTTAGATTTGAGATTGTATCTATTTTTCTCATCTATCTGAAATACACCATTTTCATCAGAAAGTTCATTAATTTGTTGATTTATAAGGGCATCCTCATAATCATTTTGAGTCAAAAATGATTTCTCCAACTCTGCTTTGACACAATGAATATTTTCTTCCTCATATTTTTGACATTCATATTCATCATATTCTTCTATCACGTCATTTTGAAGAGGAACCTTCATCTTCTGATCCTTAGTAGGATTTCTCTCTCTCTACAAAATCTTCACTTTCTGATTATTTCTCCTGAAGTTGTTGGGATTCTGATTGGAATTTCTGTGTGTATAATCATAAGTACCCCTTCCCTTGACAGGCTGCTTGTTTTCAATTTTAATTTTAGACATCTCAGAAGTTAAAGTCTCTAACATTTTAGCCATCTTGTCTAATTTTGGATTAGTATTGGATGAAGAAGAAGCTTCATCTCTAGGATTTCTTCTATCAGTGTTTCCCTTTAACTTATGAGAAGCCAATATATCTGATTTCACTTCAAGGGCAGAATATTGCATCAGAGATAATGTAGGTGACCTTCTTTCTCTCAACAACAGACATAATTATGAATCAAATGAATTTGCATATGTGATTTTGGCAGAGGTATCTATGGGATTTATCTTAGCTGGTTTTTTACTATACATTCTATTGAACCTTTTAGTGAAATCAGAGACTGATTCACCATTTTCTTTCTTTAGATTTCCAAATTAAATAATATAGTACAAAAAGTCTCTCCTATCACCCTAGTGCTTCAAAAAGATATCATCCAATTTCTCTATGCCAACTATTGAACCAACAGGAAGTTCTTTGAACCATTTCCTGGCATGGCCATCTAATCTTTGGACAAAAAATCGAGTCCAAACATCTTCCTCCTCAATGTTAAGGGTTTCTTCATAACTGTAAAAAGCCTCTATATGTTCTTCAGCAGTCACATGACCTTCACTTGTGAATTTGGGCATATACTTCTGATAGTCTCCTATAGGCATGGTTGATACTGGATTTGACATTACTAATGGTGCATACCTAGCAGCTAGGATTTGTTGCATATTGGTCAAAGGAGGAGGTACAACCATCTCTCCTAATGATGAAATAGGGGATAACTTTTATCGAACTCTTTAGTGATAGGAAAGTTTTCTTTGAAAGGATTTTGAAAAGATGCTATGTAAAAATTAGCTAGTTGTTTAGCTAGATTTTTCTCTCCTTTAGTATACAACTCTTCCAATATGTGTTCTATAGCAAGCAAGCTTGTATGAATATTCAGATGATATTTTTCAGGATGTGAGTGATTATATTCAAAATATGATGAACTATAGTCTCTTAGTTCTTTAGGGGATTCTCCAATAATGTTCGAGTCTAATCCTTCTTCTATATCAACAATCTGATTTAAAGGTTCTTCAACAAAAGCTTCTTTTGTTACAATGGACTTATCACTGACAAGATTTAAGGAACTAGATTCAATATTTTATTCAATCAACTTTGTAGAATGAGCAAGAGATGCATTTGATTTACCTGATTTTGATTATTGACCTTGAAAAATTCTCCTTCTCCTGAGAATATGTTCTGGATTTGACACTAGTGCAACAGGTGGATCTTGTGGGTTCACCCTGGTACTAATTTTATTAGGAGCCAGGATGAAGCAGTGGAGTCTCCAGATAGGATTAAACTGATTTTCTAGTACTGATCAACTCTGTGTCGTCTCCCAGGGAAGTTATGTTCAACTTCAGTCTTATGTTCCCCAGCAACGACGCCAATTTGTTATCACTCCAAGAAACTCTTTGAGGTTGTGGATCAAATATGTTTGGTAACTTAAGGTAAACTTATTTTTTTATTTTGTATGTGTGGATCAATGGGATAAATTAATTAAAATATGGTATTTAGACAGTCAAAATGAAAATCAAATAAACTAGTGCTCTCAAGGATCAATAATCAGATGATAGCTTTAAAGTGGGTGAAAATCAGTGTTTATAAACTAGATACAAAATGTAGGGTTTAATAAACAATGAATATAAACTATTAATAAAGTTATGAAATAATGGATGAGATGGCATTCATTCTGCAGTTAAACAACTTGAGTAAGAGTACAGAAGGAAAGATGAGAATCTGATATCAATAGAGAGAGAAAACTGTGATTTGTATTATCATATCAAAAAGCCTGTTTACAATATTGTATATTTATGTATCTAGAATCCAACATTTGGTATGTGAAAAAGATAGGAATTTATAGCCTTTACAACAAGTCTCAGATCCTGGAAAGTTGGATCTGGATTTCTAAATATAGAAAATAGAAAACAAAACTAAATACAATAGGATAACTAACGAACTAGTTCCTATTAATCGAACTATCTTCAAAGTTTGTCTTCAACATATGGTCTTCATCATTGCTATGTCTTTGATGTGTCATGGAGGAAAGGACACATGTCTCCAGTGGTTGGAAAACTTTCACAATTGTAAGTAAGGTGTTAGCTGATTATATGAGTATTCTTGATGTTGAATGGTTCGTCTCTAATCCTATTGCACACCTTTGTTAGGATTCTATGAAGAAATAAAGGAAGATTTAGAAGGACCTTCCCTATGAAGTGATCTAGGAGTCTAAAGTGATATAACATCAACTTGTCATACCTTCCCTCTGCAGTTACATACAACTGAATGCCTTTTAACATGACTTGCCATTCATCTTCAAGGTAAGAAACATGGACACTTTTCTTCTAGGTTATACTTCAAAACTCTGTTTTGAGGTATGATCTAAAATTCAAGTTCTTGGTTACTGTTGTTTTAAACCAACTTTGACCTATTCTGGGTAAGCCAGTTATTGAAGAAATGGAAGCTTCATCAGCTATCAGTTCTAGATAACCTAATGTAGCTTAATTTCCATCGTATGACTTTGCAAAAGTCTCTGCTATCACCTGGCGATATCCCTCCTACAATTTTTCCACATAGGTCATACATCCTGCATCTGAGAAACACTTCTGAACCTCTAGATGAGACTGGAAAAAAGATAAGTTGTCTAATTATTTCCTCAGAAGTGGTCCTCCTCGCTTCCTTTCCATATGCAACTTAATCACCAATTAATCTATACATGTTTGACACAGTAATCTTTCTAAATAAGGAAAGGTTTGGCGTTGGTGAAAATGACCCTATGTTATCAATTGACATATGAAACCCCATAATAGAATTTTTAAACATCGTGAGTTTGAAATAAGAAATGATGATTTTGGTTTGATGTCAACAGATATCTGGTACTTTATTCTCTGGTTATAATGATGATTAAGAGTTTGTCACATCTTCAAACCCTTCTTAGTTTTCCACACAAAATACATGATCACAATCTATCATGATATCCTACTAGATCATGGTGAAAAGGCATAACCACTCATTTGCTTCCATTAACTCTCCATGATGATCATATGACATGTTTCCAACATACCCTTTTTGGGTTTCTAAAGCTGTTGGAGAAAAACCCGTGTTAACACTTTCACCATCTTGCTTGCTACTGGGAGTACCCTTTAGCCATTGAAACCTGAGGCTTTCACTGGCTAACTTCAACTTCAAAACAAATGTTAGCCATTGAAAATATTTTTCTTCATTTTTTGAAAAGACCTTTTGAGGATAGATTTATCTCTAGAATAACACCTTAAATCCTATGTTTTGACACTTCAAATTTCTAAAATTTATATAGGACCCTATTTATAACCATGCTATCACCTACAAAATGGAACAAATTGACTAACTCATTTTGGGAGATAACACCCTCTTTATTTGTTTTCTCATTTTTTTTTTTTTCTTTTCTTTCTTTTTTTTTTCTTTATTTTCTTTTGAAAATAATTTGCATGAATGGAATATTATTTGCAATATAAGATACATCAATAGTGAAAATTTTCTATTCACTAGATGATCCTATAAATTATAGGGTTATAACATGGTCCAGGCAGTCTGAGCCAGTCTGAGTATATGTAGGCATTTTTGCTATTTTTGTATCTATTGATGGTAGAGCTAAGCTCCCTATTGTAAAGTTTTAATGAAGCACTGGTTTCCTTGGCTATGAGTATCTACATGAGACTTTTTGTTTAATGATAGTCAACTTCTTTCATTTCTTTGTAACTCATGTGTTAGAACAACTGGGCATGGATGATCCAGTCAGGAGTAGTTTTGTTGTTGTGGTGGAGGTTTGATCACAGTGGCATAACAACTAGTTTTGACAGGATTTTCATGTTATATTTCTTATTTATATACCAGGTATCTCGGGCATGGAGGATCTAGTTGAGTTGTTATTATAGCATTGTGATAAGGTTTGATCACCTTTCTATTATAGCTGTGAATTTCTTGGGTCACATCCTCGTGTTTGAAGCCCTGGTTTAAGATGATCTTGTACTCAAAGATTTTCTTATTTCTTGTTCGCTTACTCACCCTTTACTACACTTACTAGCTGAATTTAGATTGAGACCTCACTTTCTCATGTTTTTCCTTGGTCCGGGATTCTGAGTTAAAATGATATGGTTTTGAGTTTACTTCCATTCGGTTACCTTTTATAAAACCAACCTATGACATAAAACAATGATGAGTATTAGGCTTACTCATCCTGCAATCTAGGAGTGACTTCTGGTGCTAACAGGTTGGATTTTTCATATAAAATTGTTCAAAATTTTGATATTGATGAATGGGAGAGGGCTGAACAAAGTTAACCCCAGTGTGTGGGTGTCCTTGTGGTGGAGCCATGGGCTGTGGAGGAATAGTAAATGGAAATTATGGATTATTTTGCGGCAATGGTCCATAGGGGTATATAGGAAGGTGTAGCACTTTCACTAGTTCTTAGAGTGTAAGCGGAGGTAGAGGGGGTACCAGAACTTGGTTGGACTGCTGGGTGTATTTTGGGTGTCGGCAGTGCTCCACTTATGGGTGGAGGAAGGGCAACAGGGTATGGTTGTTAATAAGGGGGAGGAGGATAATAAGGAGGTCCTCCATATGCCAACGGATATTGAGGTGTTCCATACATATGGGGTTATTGGAGGTGTTAATTTTTGTGTGTAGTGGTACCAATCAATCCATCTGTTGAGTGAGACATCTTAGGTTTGTCCTGGCCAAATGGCACGAGTCTTGAGGCATCAGGTAGTACTGTATATAAGTATCCTGACCATGAATAAATGAGTTTGAACTGTTGAGCCTTGTCGATGGCATCTTCTTCATACTGGGGGAAGGTGGCAGCCACATCCTTGGAAAGGAGGGAAACAAGTGATTTGAGAAACCAATTGAGGAATTGTTGTTTGGTGGCTTCATCTTTGCATAGACTACATCACCGACGCCATTCGCGAATGTGGTTAGCGATGTGTGTAGCAGAGGTTTGTTTAAACTCTGAGAGTAATTTGATACCATTGTCATGACGAATTGGTAGTTGAAAGAAGGTCAAAAATGATTTGGCCAAAGATTCAAAGGTCACATGGGACCCATATCTTTCTTCTACATACCACTTGGTTGATGGTCCAATGAGCGTGCATTGGAATAACCTCAATTGGATAGAGTCATCCATGATGTTGTTTTAAGAGCACCATAAGTAGATGGTCATGATATGGTTGGTCATTTCGTCTCCCTCTTTTCCTTCAAACTTGGGAATGTTTGAAGGTATTTTGGTAGGCATTGTAGGCCATGTGGGGTTGTGCAATATAGGATCATTGGTGAGCTTAGTCAGATCCAGTATGTTGAGGGAAGCCAAGTATGGCATCTAAGGTGGTGGTGGAGGATTATCTCTAGCCATGGTGTGAGTGTTTTGGGTACCTAACCCTTGAGGAGGGCTAGGTGGGGTTGTATTTTCTCTTGGGGAAGAAGTGTGCCCCCCGCTTCCTTGTAAAGGAAAGCGGGTGGATGGTTGACCTTGGGAAGTGGACCCAAGTAAAGTGGAACCAAGAAAANTTATTTTCTTTTGAAAATAATTTGCATGAATGGAATATTATTTGCAATATAACATACATCAATAGTGAAAATTTTCTATTCACTAGATGATCCTATAAATTATAGGGTTATAACATGGTCCAGGCAGTCTGAGCCAGTCTGCGTATATGTAGGCATTTTTGCTATTTTTGTATCTATCGATGGTAGAGCTAAGCTCCCTATTGTAAAGTTTTAATGAAGCACTGGTTTCCTTGGCTATGAGTATCTACATGAGACTTTTTGTTTAATCATAGTCAACTTCTTTCATTTCTTTGTAACTCATGTGTTAGAACAACTGGGCATGGATGATCCAGTCAGGAGTAGTTTTGTTGTTGTGATGGAGGTTTGATCACAGTGGCATAACAACTAGTTTTGACAGGATTTTCATGTTATCTTTCTTATTTATATACCAGGTATCTCGGGCATGGAGGATCTAGTTGAGTTGTTATTATATCATTGTGATAAGGTTTGATCACCTTTCTATTATAGCTGTGAATTTCTTGGGTCACATCCTCGTGTTTGAAGCCCTGGTTTAAGATGATCTTGTACTCAAAGCTTTTCTTATTTCTTGTTCACTTACTCACCCTTTACTACACTTACTAGCTGAATTTAGATTGAGACCTCACTTGCTCATGTTTTTCCTTGGTCCGGGATTCTGAGTTAAAATGATATGGTTTTGAGTTTACTTCCATTCGGTTACCTTTTATAAAACCAACCTATGACATAAAACAATGATGAGTATTAGGCTTACTCATCCTGCAATCTAGGAGTGACTTCTGGTGCTAACAGGTTGGATTTTTCATATAAAATTGTTCAAAATTTTGATATTGATGAATGGGAGAGGGCTGAACAAAGTTAACCCCAGTGTGTGGGTGTCCTTGTGGTGGAGCCATGGGCTGTGGAGGAATAGTAAATGGAAATTATGGATTATTTTGCGGCAATGGTCCATAGGGGTATATAGGAAGGTGTAGCACTTTCACTAGTTCTTAGAGTGTAAGCGGAGGTAGAGGGGGTACCAGAACTTGGTTGGACTGCTGGGTGTATTTTGGGTGTCGGCAGTGCTCCACTTATGGGTGGAGGAAGGGCAACAGGGTATGGTTGTTAATAAGGGGGAGGAGGATAATAAGGAGGTCCTCCATATGCCAACGGATATTGAGGTGTTCCATACATATGGGGTTATTGGAGGTGTTAATTTTTGTGTGTAGTGGTACCAATCAATCCATCTGTTGAGTGAGACATCTTAGGTTTGTCCTGGCCAAATGGCACGAGTCTTGAGGCATCAGGTAGTACTGTATATAAGTATCCTGACCATGAATAAATGAGTTTGAACTGTTGAGCCTTGTCGATGGCATCTTCTTCATACTGGGGGAAGGTGGCAGCCACATCCTTGGAAAGGAGGGAAACAAGTGATTTGAGAAACCAATTGAGGAATTGTTGTTTGGTGGCTTCATCTTTGCATAGACTACATCACCGACGCCATTCGCGAATGTGGTTAGCGATGTGTGTAGCAGAGGTTTGTTTAAACTCTGAGAGTAATTTGATACCATTGTCATGACGAATTGGTAGTTGAAAGAAGGTCAAAAATGATTTGGCCAAAGATTCAAAGGTCACATGGGACCCATATCTTTCTTCTACATACCACTTGGTTGATGGTCCAATGAGCGTGCATTGGAATAACCTCAATTGGATAGAGTCATCCATGATGTTGTTTTAAGAGCACCATAAGTAGATGGTCATGATATGGTTGGTCATTTCGTCTCCCTCTTTTCCTTCAAACTTGGGAATGTTTGAAGGTATTTTGGTAGGCATTGTAGGCCATGTGGGGTTGTGCAATATAGGATCATTGGTGAGCTTAGTCAGATCCAGTATGTTGAGGGAAGCCAAGTATGGCATCTAAGGTGGTGGTGGAGGATTATCTCTAGCCATGGTGTGAGTGTTTTGGGTACCTAACCCTTGAGGAGGGCTAGGTGGGGTTGTATTTTCTCTTGGGGAAGAAGTGTGCCCCCCGCTTCCTTGTAAAGGAAAGCGGGTGGATGGTTGACCTTGGGAAGTGGACCCAAGTAAAGTGGAACCAAGAAAAKAAGATTCCAAGAYAGTAGAACTCACAGGAGTGTGAGAAGGTGGAKCCAATGAGTTGGAAAGACTAGGAACTCCCCCTAGAATGGGAGGGAGATTTAGMAAGTGTCTTGAATGATGGAGATTCTATGGGTCCCCTATGATGTCTRACTAGCAAARTGGATKTGTGAAAATGGTGATGAGAGAAATAAAAGAACAAGAGTCTTTKTTATGATTTTTTGGACCTTCACAATATATCTCACAATCGCATGTAATCACAAGAGCATCATACATAAATCAATTGATAAAGAAGCATACATGTGGATAGGTAGATTTTGTCTGCATGGGAGAACAAAGAAAACAAATGGTTGTGTCTAAAAAGACATAAATTCCTTCCTCTCAAATAGCACTGGACCTTCCAATATCACTCGACGGTGGGGTATGAAGCCACCTGAAGAGAAACTAGTGAAGGATGAAGTAATCCGTTATAATGAGGGATAGAGGGTGCATATCTCGAAAGAGCTGGAAATATTTCCCAATAGCCACACAAAATTTGATCAAGGTGCAATTTCAGCCCACAATTGCCACCTGGGTAGATATCCTAAAATTTTGTCACTAGGTACCTCGGTCAAAGTGCAACATTTAGATTTTTTGGCCTAATAAATGGGTCATAGGCTGGATCCCATCGAAGAGGTGGGTGCCTCAAGGGGGGACACACAGAACAAATGCACCTCAACCTTCGGCCCTTCATGGGTATCTCCCTGCCTTATGGTGTTAGGAACACTTGAGTTGGAGGATTTAAAGTTCCCTATTTGACAACTTCTATTGTTTGAAGATGTGAGAACCAAATAACGGGGAGTTATCTAGATGCGTATCCCTGAGAGCCTACCTAGACTGAAAAAATTATTTTGCCACCTCCTGTGGAGGAAAACTTAGTGAGTTTTTGGAAAAAAATTAGGTGTGGTTGTTTGAGAGATTGGGGGTGTGAACCAATCTTGTTGAAATTAAGTGGGAATGGATAGTCTCGTCAAGAAAAGGGGTGGGGAGTTTTAGAATCCATTTGGAGGAAACTTACTTCAACCTCCGTGATTTTCTAGATGAAGCTATGTGAGTGACTGGTGACTTTGTGTGTGAACAAGTGAAAGTGTGTGAATTTTTTAATAAGTTAGGTATCACCTTGTTGCATGTGGACTTCCTGTGGTCCTTTACAAGTCTTGATTACCTAATTTACTAAATGACATCAGTACAACCTTGCGAAATTTTAAAGTCCCTAGAGAACTAGCATGTGGGCATGTGGGTCCTTACCAATCCTTTAACTCCCTAGTGTGATTTAATCTAAGAAAGCTTCAACAACTATCCTATATTGTGGACATGTGGGCATGTATGGGCTCGTTACAAAACCTTTAAAATTCCCTAGTTTTTTAATATAAGAAAGTAAATTCAAAACTATTCTATCTTTGTAGCATGTGGGCATGTATGGGCCCATTACAATCTTAAGATGGGTTTGAAAGAAACTAAGAGGAGTCCCGAGGGGGCTGTTGTCTTCTCCTAAAGATTTTGTCTTTAAGGGAGATGAAAATTTTCCTTAATCGTTTTTCTAATTCTCAAGATCCCTTTATGGTGTGAGAGAAGAGTATACACAAAGATTGACGTTCAATTTATGGTCCCAATGCAAGTAGTTATATTTGTGATATCGAATGATTCCAACTTATATTTAATCAAAGAAAGCCATCCATGTGGAAAAATGAAAGCAAAAAGAGGATAAATGTGGATTTTAACTGCCTAAGTGCCTATGTTTTGACTAACCCTTCATGTGGAAAGGGAATCTAAGTGTGGTGCATATTACAATCTACATAGAATCAAACTTAAGAAGTCTATGGGCCTCCAACAGATCACAAAAACCCTTACAATGTATGATTTTATGGACAGATGTGTGGGTCGCAGAGTAGACAGAGGCACATTGGGTGCCAATGTGCAAATTAAAAATGAATTTTTGGCGCAGTGCACAAAATGCACTGAGAAACATAGTGGGTTTGACGCACGTGATCGGAAGACGCACCTGTGGGTTAAAAAACCCGTGCACTTTCTGTTACACGACCGTGAAAGAAATTTCATATGAAATTCTCTCAACTCAGCTCTGAATCTAGCTTTTTCCAGGAAGGCATGGGCCGGTTATGGTTCCTGCAAGTTAAATAAACCAAAATGAAGTTCTCAAACAACCCAAATGGGGGGGAAATTGATACCAATCCCCACTGGATTTTCCAATCTATTGTGTCCCTTTTGTCACCTAAATGAGAAAAATAAGGACGCTTACAAGTCTAGTTGGGTTAGCTAGACAAGACAACAGTGAATGCAAGAGTTATAAAACACCAATCATAAGAAATAAATAAATAATTAAACTAACAACAATAAAAGAAACTAAACTAGAGTGCATAAGGGAAATATAACAAAAAATAAATAACATGCATGCCACCAATGGATAAGTTGTATTAGTGGGAAAACACCAAAGAGAAAGGGGGACTTATGGGTCCCCTCTTCCTCCAAGAGAGGGCTCTTGAACCCCCAAATATTGATCTCTTCTTACAAGTATAAAACTAAAAGGAAATGGTGAATAAATACAAAGCTCATTCACTCAAGAGGTGATGTGAATGGATAAATGAAATGGTGCTTGTATGCTCTTGATGAGGAAAGAGGATCCTCCAAGAGAATATAGGCAGCATAACACTACAAATGAATTCCTTGAAAATATAGTGCACCCATGGCCTCTTTTTATAGCAAAGCTTCAGGGCATTATTCAACCAGTCTTTAGTGTGAACAAGGGGCTCTTTAGGTCACCCTTAGGTCTTTGACCAACCCCCCACTCAGATTCAGATCGGATTTGGGTGTCAAATCGACTTGGGAGATGAACCAGAAGAGGGTGGAAGGCTAACCAAAATCATAAATGTGTCATTCTGAGGTGTGCACGTATTTTTTCATCCACAGTCGTGCATCGAGCACATATGTGATTTTTCGGCGTTATTCGACTATCACACATGCGTATGTTGCCTTTGTATATTTAGCGCATGCTGATTTTTTAACTAGTTATATAGCTTTGTTCCCTTTGGAAATTCATTTTATGGGCCATGGATGAAATAATGGGTGTTTTAAGATGTTGGATTCCTGTAAACATTTGCGGATGAAATTCTAGTGATAACAATAACGAAAGCCACCAAGAGATGATACATGAGCTAGTCCGCATACATATGTATACACAAGCTATAACCTTTCACTCTTTCTTTGTTTTTCGACTCTGAGGAATCTGACTCTCTTATGTTTTCCATAAACATAATGCTCACTGAAATCCAAATCAATTTGTTTAAGATCTGGCAACAAATTTCTTTTGTAAAGTGTTTGCATCCCCTTCTCACTCATGTGTCCAATCCTATTATGCTACAATGTTGTATCCACTCATGTACAATCTAAAGATATAGAAGATTCAATATTACCAACACATTAATACAACGTACCTACCTTCTCTCCTTTTTCTATCACCAATGATCCTTTGGTGACCTTCCACATATTATATGTAAATATGTACATAGTAGCAATTGACATGGTATATGATGGAAAGCTAGAGCTTGAGGAAAGGAATTCATTTAGGTTAAATAAAAGCATTCAAGCATATGAGTCATGGACCAATTTTATAGATAATTCATCCTTGGAGAACACTTGAATTTTTTGTATTTTGTAATATTTTGTAATATGAAATTCAAATGATTAGGAAAGAAGGAGAATGAGAAATGAAATAATGTAATTGTCATATAGAATGATGATAGTTACAGAATTTAAATAGACTCTCTTATCTTATAAAATAGAGCTCCTTGAAAGATAGAAGGACTTTTTCCTATTGTACATATAGATGATAAGTTTATCTCTTTGTGAATAAAAAAACATAAGGCATTTTGGGATCATAATTGCCATCAGATGTATCAGGAACTATTCTACTAATATGTTTTTCATTTAAGTTTTTTTGGATTCTCATCATATGAACTATTTCTATGTTTAGTTTTCATAATGCTTAGATTGTTATTATTTATAATGAATACAACTATGATGTTACGAGTTTTATCTGCAACTATTTGCAATCAAATTTGCAATTTCATTTTGTTAATATGTTTTTGATTGACATGAACTATTTCTACTATCAATAATGTTATCTCTGAATGTATTCATTTAATTAGTTTTTCTCCTGATCAGGATAGGGTAGAGTATAATAGAGATAGATTAGAATACTTAATTTCATTTATATTATAGGTATTTTCATTAGGATTTAAATGAAACAATTCAATTGTTTTCTCCATCTTCATTAACCCTAATGGAAACCAGACCCACATATTGGTCAAAAGTGATACCTCAAATGAGAGTAAGCTTAAATGGGGCTTGACATCGGGCACTCTCCTTTACTTGCTTGACAAGCCATTTGGACCAGTCAACTCATAGATATAAGAAGAAAAATGGCCTCCAATTGAGTTGCATAAAAAAACATGGATCACTAGTCGAAGCTTGATCAGTGAAATATTTTAGGATAAATTTCTAAAATCACATAATAATCTATATTTTTATATATTTGCACACTAAAACCATTTCTATAAATGTTCTTATAAACCAATAGAAATTTTAAATTGAAAACTCATATAAGTTATTTTACTAATGTCTTCATATAAGTTATTTTACTGATGTCTAAACAACTTTTTAATTATAATATATTTAAGTTTGTTTCATTCACTTTTAAAATATATCTATTTGCTTAAAAGATTAAAAAACCAATACCCAATATGTTTTAGGGTTTAGGAAAATACCATTCTTTTATATTGATTTAAATCTTTTTATCATAAAATGGTTAGTCTTTATTCACATCTTGATATAACGTACATTGAATCTCTTTCTATCTTAATATTCCAATATTAAGAAGTGTGCATCTATTTCAACCTTAATATTGTCCACATAATCAATTTTTTACATGATGTATTTGTGCACATTGTTAT
This sequence comes from Picea glauca, assembly GCA_000966675.3. Taxonomy (NCBI): domain Eukaryota; kingdom Viridiplantae; phylum Streptophyta; class Pinopsida; order Pinales; family Pinaceae; genus Picea; species Picea glauca. The sequence continues at coordinate 51,428 of JZKD02S1644066.1, forward strand.
ATAACTTACATAAGCCTTTAATATAAAGGTTAAAACTTTTGAAATTTAAATTAAAAGTAAAAACAATCTTAAAAAAAAACCACAATTATCACTACATATATATATTTTTTAATTTTTAAATAAAAATAATAAATTATTTGAAAATATGAAACATAGTGATCATATAATATCCCTTTAAATTTGGAATATAACCATGTTCTTCAAATCGATGTCATTTAATTATTTAACTTTAAAATATTGATTAAGTTTATTCATCTTTTTCACATTATTATTAGAGTAAAAAAAATACAAGTTTTCTTTAAAGTAAACTAGAATAGATCCATCTTAATTTCACATAGATTAGAGGGATCAAATCTCTCAAAATGAAAACCTCTTTTAAAATGTAAAACTTAAAAGAAAATTGGACCTCCAAAATTTGATTCCTCTGGATACTTAATAAATCCAAGATTAAAATAAATCGATGCTAACTAAAAAACTCATATGTTGTGTAACAATGATTTTTTCTCCACTCAAATAAATATCATCTTTAAAATATTGATTAAGTTTATTTATCTTTCTCACATTATTATTATAGTAAACAAAATAAAAGTGGGTTTTAGAATAAACTAGAGTAGATCCACCTTAATTTTGCATAGCCTAGAGGGATCATATCTATGCAAAGCTCTTTTAGAATGCAAAACTTAAAAGAGTTTACACCTCCAAATTTTAATGCCTTTTTGAAGAGAGTATTTGACAAACCATCAACTGGAAGGTCAAATCTGGACCGGGGTTGTCTAAATAATCCAAGTCGTTTGGAATGAAATGACTCGACTGGTTTAATGATTCTGTTGGCCAACTAAAGTCCTAAAAATAATAAAGAAAAGAAACTAATATATAAAGCTATGATACTAATAATATAATAATTACAAAATTTCAAATGGAAACGTGAATATGTGCATATGATTATAAACAGTTTATGTACAACATACAAGATTTACTTGGCATCTTGCAAAACAAATGTTTTTTGAAATTGTTTATGAAAGAGATAAAGAAAGCACATTCATTTTTTGTTTTCTTTTGAATGTCTAAGGATCTAAAACTAACAAATGTTAATCAAATATAATTGAAATAAGAATACATAAACAGTGAAAAGCTAATTCCTGTTGTTCTTATTTCATCAACAAAATATTTTAAATAAATAACATGTAAACTAACCTGTAACTAATCAAATAAAATGAATTTATCCTCCTATGCAAATTCTAGAATCTTGACTATCCAACCTACGAGGGAAACCTATAAAAGAATAGTGCTAATGCTCCCAAAATAAACTCAAAGATGCATTCGAGTGAGTATATAACAACAGAATGATAAATATACAAATCTAGTGATCTTATAATGATGAACACTTATAAAAAGAGGAAACTCAATACATAGCATTCATATAATTCATCATTTAATATCTGGCATAAATCAACAATATTTAAATGGCAGATTGATCACAAATGTAATATGAAACAAAAAATTACAGACATGATTAAGGTACTTAATAATATGAAATTCCATACGATAATCAGACTAAATTTGCATCAAATGTAATAACATTTCATAATACAGAGGCAAAAACATAATGGGGTAAGCATCACACGGGTCTAAAGCCAAGTAGTGAACAAATTCTCCATATCAGTCTTCAAAATCATATATCCATAATGTATCCCAGCCAAAGATGTGCTTCACTACTAAGAGTGACCAATATTTAAACTAGTTTAGGATTCATATACTCCTATCATACAAGATAGAGTTGAATCCACAAAAATAGATAGTATTACAAAAATAGTGAAACTAGAAACCACTCATGTATGAGTTGATTTGTCAAAAAATAAACCAATTTTTTATGAACATAAAAGATAGAAAGTACTGAATAATAGAGTGTATTATCCAAGGTGTTTTCTCCATGCAATCAACATCATAATCATCAATTTCCCATGGATAGAAAAACTAATTTGATATTCGAAAATCAATGCTAACTATTATTCAAAAACAGATTGGCTACATAATCATAGATTTTGTAGCTAGTCTTATTATTAGCAAAATAAATCAAAATTAAATCTCCCTATTTTGATTTTTCATAATAGAATGGAATAAACCCAAACAAAATCATTTTTACCATTAGAAATTAGCAAATGAAGGATCAGACAATTCTGAATTATGATGCCTTTGAAACTGGTTGTATTTTTTATGATTATATTACCATATCTCTTGATTCTTTTATTTTCCCTTTCTGTGTATTCTTTCAAGTCTTGGTTCTCTCATTCCAATAGAGAATTTGGAGTAGATAGACATTTTACTTGCGTCTGTAAGAGAGAAATATCCCTATAATAGCGCTCTACCCAATCTAAGCAATTGTCACAATGCATTGGTGCAATGGAAGACCGTTGTGGAATACAGTCGGCAACAGGTATCTCAAGTTTCCCTGTGGCTTATTCCAGGTCATGACCAATTTCTAGAAAACCCTCCTTACCTTTGAGACATGGGGGTAATTTAGACATGAAGTCATATTGTTCAAACTGGGTAATAGCCTCATTCCTGGGACATTGGTTGTTCGGATCTTCCTGATCCAATAAATAATTTATCTCTTGATATGAACATTGATCATTGACCTCGATCATAGAGATCGAGCTCAAATGTTCTCTTTTTCGATTCCTTAAACTCTTAGAAATCAATCGACCAAACCGCTTATTCTTAAAATTCAAATCAAAGTTGTGTTGTTTCTTACCCTTGTGAATTTTCTTTGCAACAAGATTATCATTAACTTTCATATTAGGTTCATCCGTAGGCATAGGGGAAACTTTTCCTTTTAATTCACCAACTACTTGTTCCAAATATTTCCTGGGAGAAACCCTACATGGTAATTTCTTAACCACATGGATTTCCACAACAATAGACACTAGTTCATTAAATTTGGAGCCATCAGGTGAATTAAAAACCTGGCTTTCGATCACTGGTCTGTCCAAATTGGGGTTTACAATTAAGGGTTGGTTGACTGTATTTTCGACCTCGGTGAAGCCATTTCAGCTCAGGAAACTCTCCTAATTGTCATCGATTTGCGACAGGTGAGAAATAAATAGGATTTTAATGATTCTATGATGAAAAAGACTCAACAGAGAGTTCATGCTCTGTCTCTTATAGCATTTAGACATTTTGTAAGGGATCATTAATAGGTAGAACAACATGTTCAATTCAAACCCTATGAATAACATATGGAACCGAACGTGGTATAGAAAAACCAACCCATACCATCCATCACATGTGATAAGTTGTTTCAAAATTAAAATGAGGTTGTGCCATCTAGGTTTCATAAAATCAATGGGAATACCTTTTGGACAGAAAGTGGATTTGCGGGAAACCATGAACAAGCTCCATGGAACATCCTCTATTTTAGCATTCTTAAACCACTTTTCTCCTTTCAATGGAAGTCCTGTCGCCTGGCTTATGAAATCTTATGTTATTTCTAACTGCACATCCCCAACCTTGGCCCTAAAACTATCAAAAGTTTGTGCAAAGGCCTATGCAACCGAGAGGTTGTAGCCTTCGAATTTCCAGAGGAATACATCCCACCTGTGAGCCTTCGGGTCATATATTGCGTCATCATGAGAAAGAAGAGCTTGGCAATTGTTTGGCTTGATTCAAACAGTATGTTCCATTGCCACCGTGAAATAGATATAATGGATATCACAGGAGGTAGGTTTTGGCTTCCAAAATACGAGCAACAGAGAGAGGTCTATGCGGAATGTAATGGCATGAAAACTGCAAAGTTTGGGGACTACTATAACTTGGAAAAATGAGTTGGTGAAAACTAAAAACTAAGGTCTCGTAGAACTATGAGCCATTACCCACTATGAATACCAAACCCTCCAACAATACCAAACCCCAAATTGCATAATGAATGATCTCATTAATTCTCAGGACAACAAGGTGGATTGAAATCATTGGTACAACATGCATGTACCAAGCGACATGAATGTTGATATGACTTTTGAAATCATGAGAGCCATATCAAATGTTAAACCATTTTTTTTTGCATTCAAACATTTCAAAAATTAAAGCCAATGATCAACCATAGAGCCAATTAAGTCATGATACCCATAATACATAAAAATCATGATAGTGAATCGATCAATAAGTTCATAAAAGTTGAAATTTTAACAATATATGGGTGTCTTCAAAGTGAGATTTCTTAGGTAGAATATATAAATCCAAAACAAAGTTTTTATTTAAATTCATGCTTGCAGTCATGAATTTAAAAACAAAAACAAACGAAAATTCAAATGAAAAACTCAATAAGATAAGTTAATCCCAATCATCATATCGAAGTTCGGAAACTTAAGTGTTTATAAATGAAAGGTGGTGACAGCTATAGAAAGATATAATTTTTTGTGGTGACTTCGATTGTGATAAAAATCGAAAAAAAATGGTGGCCGCCAACAATGGAGACATACTGGGCGAAGCAGTTATCTTTGCATCATTAGAAAATTTATGTCAAAAACTCAGATGAAATAAATATTTAGAAACAATTAACAATAGGTCAAGCATTCTGATCATAACTAAAAAATAACGCAGTTTAGAATCAGATGTATTTCTATGTAAAAAGTGTAATCTAGAATCTAATTATATTATGAGCATAGTGTTGTTTATGAAGTTGACTTCGATACTGTTGACAGGGCCACTGCTGCCAGCAAGATTCCATAGCCTTGACAGGAATTTCATTTAACCCACTCTAGTACTTCTATCCTATACAAGAGTCATCCATTCATGACAAACACATGCTCACACTTGATCAAATTAAAATACATGCATGAGGATCTTCTTAAACCCGACATTGCTTCACTACCAGCAGGCATGTTTAGTACCCTGGCAAAGTTGTCATGGTATTGTGCCTGCATTTACCCACTACCGGCAGACATGTTCAGTGTCTCGGCAGGTTTACAAACACTTCTTACACATTACATTTATTTCAATCCTCTATAATTTGTTTATAATTTCCATAACTTCATGATATTCAAGAGGTCGGGGTGATACTAAAAATATCAATAGTTCAGAATGAAAATTTCGATCATTTACAAATTATTCTTTTGTTTTGATGACCTTCATCATGATTTTAACACTTAGATTTCTGTTAAGAAACCATCTCGAGGATGGCAAGGTACAATTGAGTTGTTTTCCTTAAAACAGGAACAACGTTAGAAGTTTGTTAATGATAATCGCATCTTCTTGTAATTTCAATGAGAATCTAGAAACACTGATTTGAACAGAAACTTACTTCTGTTGATCTGAGTTTTAGCATTTACTGCTCAAGTGCTTAGGAAGTTATCAACTATCGCTAATGAATGATAATTATGATTCCCTTCCAAAAATGAAATGGTTATCACTGGAATTTCGTCCACAAATGGTTACAGGAATCCAACATCTTCAAAACACCCATTAGTTCATCCATGGCCCAGAAAATGCATTTCCAAAGGGAACAAAACTATACAACTGGTTAAAAAATCATCATGCATTAAGGATATAAAGGTAGCGCGCGCACATGCGACACTCAAATAACATTAGAAAAGCACATATGTGCCCGATGCATGACTGTGGATGCAAAAAACTGTGCACACCTTAGAACGACGCATTTATGATTTTGGTCAACCTTCCACCCACTTCTAGTTCATCTCCCAAGTCAATTTGACACCCAAATCTGAGCTGAATCTGAGTGGGGGGCTGGTCAAAGACCTAAGGGTGCCCTAAAGAGCCCCTTGTTCACACTAAAGACTAGTTGAATAATGCCTCAAAGCTTTKCTATAAAAAGAGGCCATGGGTGCACTATATTTTCAAGGAATTCATTTGTATTGTTATGTTTCCTATATTCTCTTGGAGGATCCACTTTCCTCATCAAGAGCATACAAGCATCATTTCATTTAGCCATTCATATCACCTCTTGAGTGAATGTGCTTTGGATTTTCTTCACCATTTCCTTTTAGATTCCTACTTGTAAGAAGAGATCAATCATTGGGGGTTCAAGAGCCCTACCTTGGAGGAAGAGGGGACCCATAATCTCCCTTTTTCTTTGGTGTTTTCCCACTAATACAACTTATCCATTGGTGGCATACATGTTGTTTATTTTCTTGTTATATTTCCCTTATGCACTCTAGTTTAGCTTCTTTTATTGTTATTAGCTTAGTTATTTGCTTATTTCTTATGCTTGATGTTTCTAACTCTTTCCGTCACTGTTGTCTCGTCCAACTAACCCAACTGGACTTGTAAACATCCTTATTTTTCTCATTTAGGTGACGAAAGGGACGCAAAAGATTGGCGACTCCACTGGGGATAGGTATCAATTTCTCCCCCATTTGGGTTGTTTGAGCACTTCATTTTGGTTTGTTTAACTTGCAGGAACCATAAACGACCCATGCCTGCCTACAAAAATCTAAATTCAGAGTTGAGTTGAGAGAATTTCATCTGAAATTTATTTCACGACCATGTAACAGAAAGTGCGCAGGTTTTTTAACCCACAGTCGCGTCTTCCAAGCACGTGCATGAAACTCACCGTGTTTCTCAGCGCATTCTTCACACTGCACCAAAAGGTCATTTTTAATTTGTGCATTGGCCCCCAATGTGCTTCTGTTTACTCTGCGACCCATGTATCTATCCAGAAAATTATACATTATAAGGGTTTTTTGATATGTTGGAGGCCCATTGAATTCTTAATTTTTTATTCTATGTAGATTGTAATATGCACCACACTTAGATTCCCTCTCCACATGAAGGGTTGGTCAAAACATAGGCACTTAGGAGGTTAAAATCCATATTTTTTCCCTCTTTTTGCTCTCATTTTGTCACATGGATGGCTTGCTTTGATTGTAAAAAATTAACATGGAATCATTCAAACATCACATATATAACTACTTGCATTGGGACTAGAAATTAGACATCAATATTTGGGTATGCTCTTCTCTCGCGCCATAAAGCAATCTTGAAAATCAGAAAAAACGATTGAGGGGAAATTTCATCTCCCTTAAAGAAAAAATCCTTAGGAGAGAAAAACAGCCCCCTCGGGACTCCTCTTAGTTTTCAAACACATCTTAAAATTGTAAGGGCCCATACATGCCCACATGCTACAAGATAAGATAGTTTTTAAATTTACTTTCTTAGATTAAAACACTAGGGAAGTTTAAATGTTTTGTAACGGGCCCATACATGCCCACATGTCCACAATCTAGGATAGTTTTTGAAGCTTTCTTAGATTAAATCACACTAGGGAGTTAAAGGAATGGTAAGGACCCATATGTCCACATGCTAGTTCTCTAGGGACTTTAAAATTCCGCAAGGTTGTACCAATGGAATTTAGTAAATTAGGTAATCAAGACTTGTAAGGACCACACGAAGTCCTCATGCAGCAAGGTGACACCTAACTTATTAAAAATTTGGCACATTTTCACTTGTTCACACACAAAGTCATTAATCACTCACATAGTTTTATCTATAAATCATGAAGGTTGAAGTAAGTTTCCTCCAAAGGGATTCTGAAACGCCTCACCCTTTTCTTGACGAGGCTATCCACTCCCACTTAATTTCAACGATATTGGCCCACACCTCTAATATCGTCAACAACCACATCTAAAATATTTCTAAAACCTCACTAAGTTTTCCTCCACATGAGGTGCCAAAAGAATTTTTTTAGTCTAGGTATGATCTCGGGGATAGGCATCCAAATAACTCCCCGTTATCTGGTTCTCACATCTTCAAACAATAGAAGTTGTCAAATAGGGAACTTTAAATCCTCCAAGTTAAGTTTTCCCACACCATAAGGCAGGGAGATACCCGTGAAGGATTGAAGGCTAAGGTCCAGTTATTTTGTGCGTCCCCCCTTGAGGTACCCACCTCTTGGACGAGATCCAGCCTGTGACCCATTTCTTAGGCCAAAAATATAAATGTCACACTTTGACTAAGGTACCTAGTGACCAAATTCTAGGACATCTACCCAGGTGGCAATTGTGGGTTGCAATTGCACCTTGATCAGATTTTGTGTGGCTATTGGGAAATATTGCCAGCTCTTTTGGTATATGCACCCTCTACCCCTCATTGTAACTAATTGCTTCATCCTTCACTAGTTTCTCTTTTGGTTGATTTAGACCCCACTGTTGAGTACTATTGGAATGTCCAGTGCTATTTGAGAAGAAGAACGTTACACCTTTTAGGACACGAGCATTTATTTTCTTTTTTCTCCCATGCGGACAATAGCCACCCATCCACATGTATACTTCTTTATTGATTTATCTATGATACTCTTGTGATTACATACGATTTTGACAGGTTCAAAAAATCATAGACAAAGACTCTTGTTCATTTATTTCTCTCATCACCATTTTTCACACATCCACTTTTCTAGTCAGACATCATAGGGGATCCACAGAATCCCCTTCATTCGAGACGCTTTCTAAATCTCCCTCCCATTCTAGGGGGAGTCCCTTGTCTTTCCAACTCATCATCTCCACCTTCTCACACTCATGTGAGTGTTATTGTCTTGGGATCTGATTTTATTGATTCCACTTTACTTGGGTCCACTTCCCAAGGTCAACCATCCACCCACTTTCCTTCACAAGGAAGCGGGGGGCACACTTCTTTCCCAAGAGGAAGTACAGCCCCACCTAGCTCCCCTCATGTATCAGGGACACACCACACTCACACTATGGCTGGAAAGAACCCTCTTTAGGGGTCAGGCACCCAAAACATTCTCACCATGATGGGAGTTAATCCTCCACCACAACCCCAGATGCCATACTTGGCTTCCCTCAACATACCGGATCTAAATAAAATTACCAATGATCCTATATTACATGACCCCACATTGCCCACAATTCCCACCAAATTGCCTTCAGACATTCTCAAGTTTGAGGGAAAACGAGATATGACTCAGCCAACCATATTATGACCTTCCACTTATGGTGTTCTTCAAACAACAACGTGGATGAATCCGTCTACTTGAGATTATTTCAATGCACACCCAATGGCCCATTAGCCAAGTGGTATGTAAAATAAAAATTGGGGTCCCATACGACCTTTGAATCTTTGGCCAACGCATTTTTTACCTTCTTTAAACTCCCAATCCGTCATGACAATGGTCTTTAACTACTCTCCGAGTTTAAACAAGCATATACTACACACATCGCTGACCACATTCATGATTGGCATCTACAACGTAGTCTATGCAAAGCAGAATCCACCTAGTTTCTCAATAGGTTTCTCAAATCCCTTGCTTCCTTTTTTGCCAAAGATATTGTCACCACCTTCCCTTAGTCTGAAGATGAATCCATCAGTAAGGCTCAACAATTTGAACTCATTTATTCACAATCAGGGTACTTATACATAGTACTTCCTGATGCCTCAAGACCCATGCCATTTGGCCAAGGCAAACTGGGATGTCTCACTCCATGGATGGATTGATTGGTACCATGACACACCACAATCCACACCTCCAACAACCAACTATGTATGGAATACCTCAATATATGCAAGTATATGGAGTATCCCCTTATCCTCCTCCCCCCTATCAACAACCATACCCTGTTCACCCCCTCCACCCATAAGTTGACCCCCGTCGACCCCCATGACACGCCCAGTTGTTCAACCTAATTCTGGAAATGCCTCTACATTGGCTTACACCCTAAGAACTAGTGAAAGCGCCACACCTTCCTATATACCCTATTGATCATTATCGCAACATCCTCCGTACTTCCCATTTCTTGGTCCTCCCTATCCCATTGTTTCTCCACAAGGACAACCACATGCTAGGGTTAATTTTGTTCAGCCCTATCCCATTCAACAATATCAAAATTTTGAACATCTGAATATGGCTAATCTGGCCCACCAGTGGAACAATGCCAAAAAGAAAGGGAAAAAATGAAACAATAATAACCCAGGACCAGGAGGGAACCAAAATCACTCCCAACAGAACCAACCTGCTAGGGGAAACCAGAATCAGGGGAACCAGAACCCCCAAGGGGGAAATAACAACAAACGCCAAGAGAAGAATAACAACACTCTTCAGGAAAACCTCCCTTGTGCTCTTTGTAGTGAGTATGTCCATTATACCCACCATTTCCCTCAAATTGTTGACTTTAAATGGATGAAAGAATCTAGAAATGGATCACATCCCCCAGTACTACCTACTCCCCAGCAGGCCCGACAAAAATATGTGCAACAACCCCCCCAACTATGTTACAAAACCCCATACCACACTAATTGGTAATGAAAACCCAACAGGATATGCATCCGGCCCCAACACATATGGGACAATATGCCAACCCAGGAACTCCCATAGATCACACTTTCCTCCTCACTAGTGAGGAAGAAGTCCTTCTACAAATGCACAGTTGTCAATACAACACACCCCCTGACTCCGCTCCCACTACCTCAGAAGCATCCCTAGTCACAAATGGCCCACCTTTGATGATTCCTCTCCCTAATACTGAACCACCCCTTCATATTCCTTGCATCCCATTATGACAGAACATCAACAACCCTCAGGCGAGGGAGACACACAATTACAGTCTGGTCGATGACTTGGCACAATCTCCTGCTGCCATGTCAATTTTAGAAGTCATTCAAACCTATCGTACTCAACGAAAGTCATTACTTTTCTCCCTAGGGGCATTCAACCCTGTTGATACTCGCCTCATCGGCTTTGATATTGATAGTGGAGAACCCTATCTCCCCGCTCTGGTCCCTTTCCAAATACCGGTTAAAATCTAGAACATCACAGTTCACCATTGCATCATTGATGAAGGTGCATCCACATGCATCATGTCCAAAACTGTATGGAAGAAACTAGGTTCCCCCGAGCTCATACCATTATCCATCACTTTGAGATATTATGATGGATGACCATCCTCTCTTGAAGGCCTCTTTCAAAATGTCCCCGTTGAACTCGGGGGTAAAACTATCCTCATTGACATTGAATTTATCGATGCTCCACTATATTACAACATCTTGTTTGGTCGTATCTACATGTATGCGATGAAGGCTATGGCCTCTTCTGTGTTTTGTACAATGATGTTCCCCCACAACAGGAATATCACCACTATTGACCAAGTGTCGCATTACGAGCCCAACCCTTCCTCCAACATCAATAATATCCTATCCTTTGTTCATACTAATCCTGAGGCTTACCCACTCATCGAAATGGGTCTCGGAATTTTCAAATACCCATCCTTTCTAGGGACATACCATGGAGCACCTCCGCTCATACACCCCTCAGCATAAGTATGTGTCATCTCATCCAACGGAACAAAAACTGGAGATACCCTTCTTCCCCCAGAGGATTCATTACTATCTAACGTCCCACTAGTTGCAGAGTTCCTTCCTCAAGAATCTCTTGAGAACTCTCCATCTCCCCCTATTCCTGATTATACCCTCCCCTAGGGACACATTCTGGTTTGGGAGACAGTCCCTCAAGCCATCACCTAAATCCCCTTATTTTACCCCCCAACAGGTGTACAAGCTTTCCAGGTAGCCAAAATGCTTACCCTTCCCAATATGGTGTTGGAAATTCTAGTATGGTATCTACATACACCTAATATGGTCCCTCAACCATCCCCCCCTCCCCAAATAGAAGGAATCTCGATGTAGATTCCAATACTTACCCCTACCATCCCACCCACACCCCCACTCACTAGCACCCCCACTACAGCTAGGGGAAAATGGACAAAAAAGGATCCTGTTGCTCCACTTCCACCACGAGTTCATCCTCCTTGTGCACTATGTGAGAAATATGGACACCCCACCAATAAGTGCCCATTTCTCCCCGAGCTATGCAATTTAATTCAACTCCCACGAGCATCGATGCCACTCATCACTTCCTCTAGTGCTACCACTGTGCCCACAAAAATAGGTAGCAAAAGGCTGCGAACCAAATTCACATGTGTCATCTATTCTGAGTATGGACATTACACCCACCATTTCCAGTGTTACCTCAATTTTGACAGACGCTAACGAAAGTCCACCAAAGCTTCCAGCAAGAACCTCCTTCATCTACATCATCTCACCCACGTGTCACTAACATCCACTATGTCATGACCTATGTCAATGAACGTATGTGATGTCCTTGTGCTCTCTATGAATCAATTGATCACTTCACATATCAATGTCCTATGATCATTGAGTATAGGCATCGTCAAATGGCCCTTATTCCCAATCATACCATCACCCCACCTCCAGTGATGTCGATAGTTCCCCCTACTCCCTCTCCTAATATTGTTTATATCTTCTCCCTCGAACCCGAGGGAATTCCCACTCCTCCATGGTTCGTTGATAGCCTAGAGGAGTATTTGCACCCAAATCCCCCCAATTCTCCAATTCATTTCCCCACAGAAATGTTACACCCGACCACCATTTTCAACCCACAATATCTCGATATTTGGTTTATGTCAAGTGAAGCATCACAACCTCCTTGCGATACCCCCTCTACATCATCACCACCAGAATACAACCACACGGTGACAGTCACCAATGTTATTCCCCTGGATCCACTATATTCTCAATAGTTCCACTACGACGAAGACATCCTTGAGGAATTAACTACCCCCAATTKCCCATGGGATCCGCTCAATCATCGAKMTCTCTTTCTCTCACAAGACACCTTTRCGCCTCTTATTCAAAACTCCATATAYGCAATCGAATCCAAATATTTTATCCCATCRGGGAATATAGACTAGTCCAATAAACCTATCCCTGCCCYCGACGCTTTTAAGGAAGGTAATATGGCCAACATTTCCCCCACTATCAAAATTGATATTTCCATCAAACCTAGCATCATAGAGGAAATCACCATCGACATCACATGCTCTCTTGAAGAACTCATCACTTACAAAGCTCTCTTCTAGGAATACTGGGACATTTTTTCCTGGTCATACACAGAGATGCCTGACCTTGAACCTCTATTTTCAAACATCTTATAGACACATGGCMTAATATCACCCCTATATGACAAAAGAAACGTCCATTACACCCATCCAAAGCTATGGCCATCAAAGCCAAAATTGACAAATTACGCGTTGCAGGGTTCATATATCCCATCGCATATACATCATGGGTCTTCAACCCCATCCCCATTAACAAAAAGAAGGAAACTATTTGTGTCTATACATATTTTCATGATCTCAATCACGCTTGTCCCAAAGACAATTTTCCAACACCCTTCATTGACCAAATTATCAATGATTGTGTCGGCCATGAGGCTTTGTCCTTCATGGACGGCTTCTCTGGCTACAACCAAATTCATATCCACCCAGCCGATCAATACAAAACCGCATTCACTACCCCTTGGGGTAACTTTTCATATCGTGTCATGCCTTTTGGCCTCAATAACATTGGAGCCACTTTTCAATGCGCCATGACATACATTTTTCATGATCTGGCTCAAATATTTCTCACCTACTTGGACGATCTCACTATGCGATCTAAGAAACACACTCAACACCTGGATGACTTACACATTGTATTTCATAGGTGTCATCAGTACAATATCATCTTGAATCCCCTCAAGTGCATATTCGGTGTCACCACTGGATGCCTCCTTGGGTTTATCATCTCCCAACATGGCATCACAGTCAAACCCCTTAAAGTCCAATCCATCATGGAAATTCCCCCACCATGGAATTTATGGAAACTGCAAAGCCTACAAGGCAAAGCTAACTTTTTACGTCGCTTTGTCCCTGATTACACCACTCGAGCACATGTTTTTCCTCGCCTCTTACATCATGATATCCCATTCCAATGGGACGAACATTCCCGAAGTGATTTTGATGATATCAAAGCAGCCCTCTCCAATGCCCCATTGGTTATTCCACATGACTATGAACACGACTATATCCTCTACTTATCAGCCTCATCCATCTCTGTAGCAGGAGTTCTCATCCAATTATGGGATGATGACTGGGAGCATGTTATCTATTATGTTATTAAAAACCTTTGAGAACCACCCTTGAAATACAATCACGAAGAGAAAATCTCCCTTGCAGTTCTCCTCGCAGTACATAAACTTCGCCATTACATCCTACTTCGAACTACCAAGGTCGTAGTTGATTCCAACCCAATGCAATACTTTCTCAGTCGCTGGAAAATTAATGGAAAATTTTCTCGATGGATCATCATCCTTCAGTAATACAACCTCAAATTTTCAACACGTCAGAGGAAGAAATCCCTCATACTTTCCAAATTCATTATGAAATTTCCTTCCGATACTACCAGTACCCCCTTCAATACTGACTTTCCCGACGAACATCTCTTTTACATCCCCTAGGATGATCCTTGGTACGGCGATATCCTCGTCTACCACTGAACATAGAAGTTTGGAAACCACCTCTCCAGGGATGATCATCTACGTATTCATCATTAGTCCCCTATTGGACACACCTACCACACTTAGAGGGGGGGGGGGTGAATCAGTGTGGGGATCTTTTTCCCAAAAATTCCCTCTTACACAAAAACTCCTTAGTTAACATTCAACATTTTATCATTACTCATTGATGTCATTTATAATCAGCTATATGTAAATACATATCAGCAACATATATCTACAACATATCATCAACAAATCATCTCCACAAGGAACACAAAAACACAAGATGTATGTACAATTTTTTCTTTTTATTATGGACTTCAATCTAGGGGTTTTTTAGCAACAATTGAATAGAGTACAACTCTACAAGAGCACCAAATCTATATTCAATACTCGGCTTACATTCTCAACACCAACTGAGATGAGGCAACAATCCTCAATAGATATCAATCTGCCAACATAAACAAGTGCATCAACCATGCACCAACCTGTTCCAAAAAACCTGTAATCAACCTGTACCATAAACAAGTGCATACAACCATGTAACAAATATATACCAATCATGTTTCAACTACTCATCAAAAATTACTCATCAATATGTACCAACATCATCAACTATACACCTCATGTATGTGCCAACTCATCAACTGCTTGTCTCAACCATGACTAGTTTTGGATTAGTCAACAACCCCAACTTGAAATAATCATAACTTTGTACTTGTACTTGAAATAATCATAACATTTTACTTGTCATGAATAAATATCTGAAACTGATAAACAATTTTCTTCAGTGCGTTTTATGCAATTCCTCTAGGTGGCACTACTTGGAACCTCTCAGAAAAGGATTTATAACAAAAATGGCATACCTTGCCGAATTTTGGCTTATTCTAGAGAGAGACCTTGTAGAGCATGCCCCACACAAAATATTTGTTGAATTGATATGAAACTTTTACACAACATACTATAGCCTGTATGCTAACCAACACAATTTTTCTCACTGAAGTTGGATCTGTTATGAAGAAGTTATGACATTTTTACCCGAAACACCTGTTTTTGACTAGTTTCGGGACTAGCCACAAACCCTATTTTCCATGGAGTTTAACTCCCAAAATAAAAAGACCCACAAGATGAATTGTTTACCACAAATACTTGGGTATGTTTTCTCAATGGCATAGCAATTTCACAGTTTGAATCATTATAGAAAAAAAAATTATAGCGAAAATGGTGAGATGACCTGTAAATAACATACCTTAGAAAGCATTATCAAAAGAATTTATCCTCCCTTCAATTTTGGCCCTCTTTTCTTCACCTTCCTTTTGAAATTTGGCTTGGATATCATTGTTTACCTCAATCACCTATAGATATTCAACATTCTCAATAGTTCCACACCAAAAATGCTCAAGAATCGCTCACAAGAAGATCTCCATCAATACTCCAAAAGATATTCTCACAAGAAGCTCTCCATTGATCCACAAAAAGGATGATGTACAATAGACCATTGTTATCTTATTTATACTTTCATCCTCTAGGTCACTTAACCTATTTTTAGGTCACTTAACCTATTTCTAGGTCACTTAACCTATTTTCCTTATTTTAGGATTAACCACTTTCCATAAATATAACTTTCTCCAATATTTTATCATTTAAATATTCCTTCTTGTTTTTCTCATCTTACTTTATCATTTCTTGATTTTTTCACTTCTCTTTACTATTTAAATAATCCACCTTGACTTTGTCACCTTACTTTATAATTTAAATAATGATTTCTTCTTTTAGGTCGCTTAACCCATTTCTAGGTCACTTAACCTATTTTCCTTATTTTTAGGGTTAACCACTTTCCATGAATAGAAGGCTCTCCAATACTTTATCATTTAAATATCCCTTCTTTATTTTGTCACCTTACTTTATCATTTCTTGATTTTGTCACTTCTTTTTATTATTTAAATAATAATTTCTTCTTTTAGGTCACTTTGACTTCTTTGACCTTGGGGGCTTGAAGCCTTCATGTGGGGGTCCTTCATATTCATAAGGCCATAACTCTCAAACCATGAGGATTTATGTGACATTCCACATACCACCGGAAATGACATGACAAGCACTATCCATATAGAATAATTTCACCAACAATTTCCTTGATATTCATCTCATTATTCCACATACAATCATGGGTCCTCCAATCATTCTTCTAGGATAACTCAATCCATAAAG
>JZKD02S1644066.1:135511-148212 GCA_000966675.3 Picea glauca
TAGATAGAGGAAGATTTTAAGGTTGTTAAATTTATTGAGAACAACGCCCCATTCGCTATGTTACTAGGAAAAACCTAGATTGAGAAGGATCAGTCCAGAAGAAAAGAAGAGGAAGCCTTAGAACAGAAGAAGCAAGAATTAAAATATTTAATGACTAGGAGGATAGCACACTTGATTGAAGAATAGGAGAACACATCGAAACTGTTTAGAACCAAAAACTTGGATGTCAAAGTTGAAAGAACACAAGAAGACTCACAAAAGAGTGGAGCACCTACCCTAGACAGAGAAGAATGATTTCCATTGAACCATACGAAAGAATCTCAACAACGTGAATTTACTATGACTAAAGGAGATAAGAATCATAATGGAAATAGGAATAGCAAGATGAAGATCATAGGGAAGAAGGCTAGAAAGCTGAGTAAGAAGAGAGAAAATAAAGAAAAGTTGCAGAAGGTTCTAGAGGGGACTTTGCAGAAGGAAGGCTTCCAAAACTGGAACTTTGTCGGGATATCAGAACAACACAACATGGCACTTCGACATGGTAAAGAAATATGACCATTGGAAGCATTATAACCGTTAGACCGACACCTCGAACAGTTATAACAACAATTATGACCAGAAAGCTCATCTTCAAACCGTTGGGACCACGTCGTAACAGATAGAAATACATTGATGAAGGCTTCTCACGCATTGGAGAGATCTGTTACCTCTCTGTCTACTTAGTCTGTCGACTATTGCACAGAGAACACTTTCGCAAATTGTATCCGAGCCAACAGAAAAAATCATTTCTACCGCGTTGTGTTTACTGAGATAGACACCTGTCCTATTGCATTGAGAATTCATTCATTGACCTGCGTTATCCAATCGAGAGCGTGTATGTCAGACGAACTCAGCGTTGCTGAAAATTGTGTAAAAGAAGTTCCCATCTATCTAATGGACAAAAAAGTAGTGTCCACACGGATTCAAGCCTCGTCAATGAGATGAGTGCAAGCCTCCTCATTGACTGCTCGTGGATCCAGACCATCCCGAGTTGCAGCTGAGAAAGGAACCAAGCATCGAGATTACTTGGCGAATGCGAAGTTGATCCCGACTATCCTGTCCAACTACATCCCAGCTTTGGCTGGTGCGATGATTCATGACAGTGTCCCCAGAGACTTCGAGTATACCCTAGTTACTGTCCACCTCCTGAAGGGGAGACGTGTAGTTAGAACACAGTAGGATAAGATCGCAACATTAAAATTCAACTACTTCAACCTAGGGGACTGGAAGAACCGCAATATGCTCACTCCTCATAGATACTCGACTAGGATGAAGGGGAATAACTCGAAAATAATCCCCCAACCATGGACTATGAACCTCTCACAGTTCACCATCTTGAATGTGATGAAGATTCCACATTTCCGAAGGCACTAGGAGGTTAACACGTGTGTTAATCTCCTGCTATCGTGCTACCATGGAGGCTATCTATCGCTAGACAGACGCATCATAGTCAATATGATGTTGATTGATAGGATCATCGGATTGATCATGCATGGACCAGACCCACAAGACTTCTACCCAGGGAAGGTTGCACACCGTGCACTTGCACAGAAAATTAAGGATACCTATGGAAATGTAGAAAAGGGGATGTGAGGCTACAAGGTAGCTTCCATCCAAAATGGGACAGTGCTCATGTCCTATCAACTGATCGTAGGAAAGATGGTGAGAAAGAAAAGACCTACGCAGGTCACAGGTTTCATTGTTGACCTCGCCGAAAAATGTGTAGAAGGACTCCAAATGAACTGGGAGAAGTACTTAGTCAACCAGCTAGAACTGGATTGTTGTGAAGCTCAAGATTAGGGCTATAAGTTCCATTTCAGCTAGTTGTTGATCCTCATAGCATTTACTACTTGGGAGATTCTGGAAGGTGTGACCATCCCGGACATTGAGCCATTCAATCCACTCTTTGTGAAGTTCACCATGCTCTGGTACTCGAGCGATATGGGAAAACAATGGTAGTCGAATGCGGTATTCCATACATACTATCTCCAGTTGAAGAGATCTATTGGGCTTGTCCCTTGTATGACGCTAAACACCCTGCACCAAATCAGACCCCTCATGAAGTTTCACGCAGATTGACATTTTCTTTATATCACTATGCGCACAGATGAGCATAAATAAGAGATTTAGTCATAATATAAGCTCACATAAGAGGACCTTGAAGAGATAACCAGGGACTGGTCTACAGAGCTCCTTATCCTCGCTGACCCCGCAGAAATGTTTGATCCTGAACTAATTGGTAGCTTGGAGGCCACTCACGAAGAACATGATACACCTAGACCTAGCAAAAGGAAGAATACTGAAGAGGTACAAAACCTGAGCAGTGCATCAGATGAAACTGCTTCAGAATCAACCGGACGAGGAGATAATGAAAAAGTAGATAAAGAAGAGACCAATGGAAAAGAAGATCAGAAGAAGAAAGGCGAAGGAACACCACTTAGGGATCCTGTTGATGAGGTTGATCCCTCTAAGAAAAGAAAGGTTTACCCAATGAAACCTACCTCATGGAAGAAATACAAAGACACCAAGACTAAGTTGCAGACTATGCTCGCACTCAATGACTTCGATTTCATCATCGCAGCCGTATCAGATGCTTCACAGGATATTATGTAGAACACTGAAGCCAAGGAAGAATCCATGTATGAAATATTGAGACAAAACTAAGAGGGGTACAACAGACCCTTCAATTCAGTTGCGCAGTATCCACTGAGCCCCTGCCATCAGAAGAACTAGAGTTGGGGGATGGGTCTACCCAACTCCGCAGGATAGATTATGTGAACGAGGCTCGCCTTCATCGAGCGTAAGAAGAGAAAGAACATACCATGGTGGCCCTAAAGAAAGCACAATAGGAAGTGGGAGAAATGTCGAGTTGCGCAACAAGAGAAGGATAACCTCCACACCAAGTTCGAAGAGGAGAGAGCATAGGTCAAGCAAGAGAAAGAGAAGTTTCTCACAGAGCAGCTCGGAGTCAAAGAAGCAGTCAGCAAAGTACTTTGCTCTGTGACAAGCTTAGAGAAAAAGGTGGAAGAACGAGTGGAGCATCAAGTAGCATAGCTTGCAGAAGCTATCTAGTAGCTTCAACAGAGAATCACAGACCTAGAGCTACAAATAGTTCCAAGTACCCCGCAAGACGTGCGAGACCAAAGAGAAGCCACTACTCGGAGCATAGTTGAGAGGATAATAACATTCGCTCTGGAATATAAACAACATAGCAGTAGAAGTGAAAAAAACTATGAGCGACTTACTGAAGACCCTAAACTAAAGGCACTGGAGTCACAACTCTAGGAGGTAAAGAAACAAGCAATGATAGTACAGGCACAGTTGAAGCTCCTATCAACAGTTGAAAGGATGAAGGGATCCAAGGAACAACACAATGCTCAATAATAGGTCCACACCATACAAAGCAAAGTCATGGAAGTGACTTAGAGGCTCCAACCAGTCCAGGACGAAGCGTGCCAACTATTTGAGGATATTGACGGCCGAGGAGAATAACTAGAGCAAGTAGCCACTGCAGTCGAACAATGCTTAGAGGGACCTGGAAATGAAGCAGTTATGCAAGAATTCACCAAGAAGGAGGCCTTGGTGCAACAACATGTCGAAGCAGCTCGAGCCAAGCTCAAGGATTTTGAAGCAGAGCTACCTAGACCAAAGTGACTCTAGATGAGTCACATGTGAGTGTTGCAGGCCTTTTGGCCCTTGACCAACTTTTGAGGATCCTTGGTCATGTTTGACCTATTTTGGGACTTTGACAGGCTGTCGAAGGTGGAGCGCAAGTCGACGTGTAGATCGCAGGATCTCGGCCCCTTGTTTAGGAATTTTTGGGTGTTGGGCTTATGTAACGTGTATGGGGATGTCGACCCATGGGTTTACCCATGTTTAGGCCCTTTTTGTAATATATAAATAGAATTCTAGGTGATGTAAGAAAGGGAAGAGAGGCTAGGTATCTAGCCAAAGTGCTGAGTACAAATTGTAAATTCTTGGTGCATGTTATGTTGAGAACTTGCAGAGATAAGTGCAAGTGACTGTAAGAGAATGTGTAAAGGCTTATCTTGTAATATAGCTCAAGGAAGGAGGATCTAGTGAAGTGCGCACATATATCCTGTCCTATGCGGAGTAGGATCTTGCGGCTTTGTGCATGTAGAATATTGACAGAAGATAATAAAAGAGAAGAAGAGTTTTTGGGCATAGCCCCAAGCTGGGGGTGAACCACATATATCTTGCGTTGTGGTTTTTTTTGCATTTTGAATGTTTTATTGTTCATATGATTAATGCTTAGTGCACTAATGTATGCTTAGATGAATCTGATGTGATAATCTCAGTGCTGAATAATATGAGTGAATGTTATATCTAACCTATGTGAATGTGCTTAGTTATTGAATATACTAGATCTGGGTGAATACTGTGTTGATCTATTGTTAGGGTTTACCTGCACTATAAATTAAGGTTGAATACTAACGATCTATAACTGCTAAGTGCTTTGTTAAGGTGTTAAAATCACATATCTGTGTCCCAGCTTAGGTTGAAGACACTGCAGTCCTGCAACCACTCCTACCTCTACCTCGGGTGAGACTCTGCTTCGCAGGTGTTGTTGAAAGGGTCAGTAGTTAAGGTTTTTTTGGTGCATTGTTGAAGCGTTCAACCCTGGGTTTGCCCCTATGCCAACACTCTTTGGGGAACTGACAAGAGGATCTTGTTGATCAGGCCGAGAACTTCATTGATTTCGAAAAAAGACTTGATTGGACTTATGGGGGTGGTCGAGCATGAGAGTAAGAGAAAAATTGTAGAAAGGCTGACTCAAGTTGGGTAAAACTTCCCTTAGACAATAGCACAACTTATGATCGGACTTAGGCAGCATGACATTGACATAAGTTCACGATGCAGGAGGAAACACAAACTATCCATGCGTTTGTAATAATAACCAAATAGAAAAGGACACATCTCTATGTAACGAGAACAACTTCCTAAGGTCATATTAAATACCAAATGTGGACGAAAAAACAGAAGGATGTGCTTTGTCCATGGGCGAGTCATTTTGATGCCATAAAAAGAAAAAAAAAAATTGTCCTCTTTTTGGGGTATATTTGATTTTTTTTTGTCTTTTTCAATATTTTTGGAAAGCATGAAAAAGAATAAAAGAATGCTACGTTACAAAGGAGGAATGAGTTTCGCAATCATACTAGTTTCAAGCACAAGGAACACACTAATGCTCAGACCAAGGAGACATGTGCAAGAAAAGGGCACTCGAGAAAATTCCTCCATGGGTCAAGGTGTCAATATGCAAAGGCAAATTGCTACAAGGCTTGCGTATAAGGCATGCTTCAAAGGTTCAGTTGAGAGCAACATGGAGCCGGCATTAAGCCAAAGACGCAAAGATGAAAATGTGATTAATAGGACACAATGATAATTCCCTTCAATGTAATTTTAACGAGCCCAGAGAAGGTAAGCTTAGTGGTTTTTCATTTTTAGAGAGCCTGAAAAAGTGCAAAAGAAGACTCCACTGAGGTACCTTTTTCGAAGGTAGTCTAGTCGGTTCGAAAAAGGGGTAAAATAGCACCAAAAATATGTCTATTTAAACCATTTTAATGAGTGTGTTAAAGAAAAGATCATTTGGAAATATTTTCAATTTTAAGGAGTCTGAAAAGAGCTTAACTATGGACTTGCTGCCTTTTTCCAGATTTAGTCTCCCTAGCTCGAAAAAGTGAAATTTGCTAAGGAGAACTCTCAGGGCGAGACAAATCTCCAGAGGTGTACCTTTTTCCTCATTAATATACATGTCGGAAAAGGGGTAAACTCATACCAGTAGATGTTTTTCTGAACCATTTAACGAGTGTGAAAAAACAAGGTCACTCAACGATCTTTTCAATTTTAAGGAGTCTGAAAAGAGATTAATTATGGACTCCATAGGGGATGTTCTTATGGATGAATATAATGAGTGTGAAGGAACATGGTCACTCGACAATATTTTCAATTTTAGGGATTCTNTTTATATCACTATGCGCACAGATGAGCATAAATAAGAGATTTAGTCATAATATAAGCTCACATAAGAGGACCTTGAAGAGATAACCAGGGACTGGTCTACAGAGCTCCTTATCCTCGCTGACCCCGCAGAAATGTTTGATCCTGAACTAATTGGTAGCTTGGAGGCCACTCACGAAGAACATGATACACCTAGACCTAGCAAAAGGAAGAATACTGAAGAGGTACAAAACCTGAGCAGTGCATCAGATGAAACTGCTTCAGAATCAACCGGACGAGGAGATAATGAAAAAGTAGATAAAGAAGAGACCAATGGAAAAGAAGATCAGAAGAAGAAAGGCGAAGGAACACCACTTAGGGATCCTGTTGATGAGGTTGATCCCTCTAAGAAAAGAAAGGTTTACCCAATGAAACCTACCTCATGGAAGAAATACAAAGACACCAAGACTAAGTTGCAGACTATGCTCGCACTCAATGACTTCGATTTCATCATCGCAGCCGTATCAGATGCTTCACAGGATATTATGTAGAACACTGAAGCCAAGGAAGAATCCATGTATGAAATATTGAGACAAAACTAAGAGGGGTACAACAGACCCTTCAATTCAGTTGCGCAGTATCCACTGAGCCCCTGCCATCAGAAGAACTAGAGTTGGGGGATGGGTCTACCCAACTCCGCAGGATAGATTATGTGAACGAGGCTCGCCTTCATCGAGCGTAAGAAGAGAAAGAACATACCATGGTGGCCCTAAAGAAAGCACAATAGGAAGTGGGAGAAATGTCGAGTTGCGCAACAAGAGAAGGATAACCTCCACACCAAGTTCGAAGAGGAGAGAGCATAGGTCAAGCAAGAGAAAGAGAAGTTTCTCACAGAGCAGCTCGGAGTCAAAGAAGCAGTCAGCAAAGTACTTTGCTCTGTGACAAGCTTAGAGAAAAAGGTGGAAGAACGAGTGGAGCATCAAGTAGCATAGCTTGCAGAAGCTATCTAGTAGCTTCAACAGAGAATCACAGACCTAGAGCTACAAATAGTTCCAAGTACCCCGCAAGACGTGCGAGACCAAAGAGAAGCCACTACTCGGAGCATAGTTGAGAGGATAATAACATTCGCTCTGGAATATAAACAACATAGCAGTAGAAGTGAAAAAAACTATGAGCGACTTACTGAAGACCCTAAACTAAAGGCACTGGAGTCACAACTCTAGGAGGTAAAGAAACAAGCAATGATAGTACAGGCACAGTTGAAGCTCCTATCAACAGTTGAAAGGATGAAGGGATCCAAGGAACAACACAATGCTCAATAATAGGTCCACACCATACAAAGCAAAGTCATGGAAGTGACTTAGAGGCTCCAACCAGTCCAGGACGAAGCGTGCCAACTATTTGAGGATATTGACGGCCGAGGAGAATAACTAGAGCAAGTAGCCACTGCAGTCGAACAATGCTTAGAGGGACCTGGAAATGAAGCAGTTATGCAAGAATTCACCAAGAAGGAGGCCTTGGTGCAACAACATGTCGAAGCAGCTCGAGCCAAGCTCAAGGATTTTGAAGCAGAGCTACCTAGACCAAAGTGACTCTAGATGAGTCACATGTGAGTGTTGCAGGCCTTTTGGCCCTTGACCAACTTTTGAGGATCCTTGGTCATGTTTGACCTATTTTGGGACTTTGACAGGCTGTCGAAGGTGGAGCGCAAGTCGACGTGTAGATCGCAGGATCTCGGCCCCTTGTTTAGGAATTTTTGGGTGTTGGGCTTATGTAACGTGTATGGGGATGTCGACCCATGGGTTTACCCATGTTTAGGCCCTTTTTGTAATATATAAATAGAATTCTAGGTGATGTAAGAAAGGGAAGAGAGGCTAGGTATCTAGCCAAAGTGCTGAGTACAAATTGTAAATTCTTGGTGCATGTTATGTTGAGAACTTGCAGAGATAAGTGCAAGTGACTGTAAGAGAATGTGTAAAGGCTTATCTTGTAATATAGCTCAAGGAAGGAGGATCTAGTGAAGTGCGCACATATATCCTGTCCTATGCGGAGTAGGATCTTGCGGCTTTGTGCATGTAGAATATTGACAGAAGATAATAAAAGAGAAGAAGAGTTTTTGGGCATAGCCCCAAGCTGGGGGTGAACCACATATATCTTGCGTTGTGGTTTTTTTTGCATTTTGAATGTTTTATTGTTCATATGATTAATGCTTAGTGCACTAATGTATGCTTAGATGAATCTGATGTGATAATCTCAGTGCTGAATAATATGAGTGAATGTTATATCTAACCTATGTGAATGTGCTTAGTTATTGAATATACTAGATCTGGGTGAATACTGTGTTGATCTATTGTTAGGGTTTACCTGCACTATAAATTAAGGTTGAATACTAACGATCTATAACTGCTAAGTGCTTTGTTAAGGTGTTAAAATCACATATCTGTGTCCCAGCTTAGGTTGAAGACACTGCAGTCCTGCAACCACTCCTACCTCTACCTCGGGTGAGACTCTGCTTCGCAGGTGTTGTTGAAAGGGTCAGTAGTTAAGGTTTTTTTGGTGCATTGTTGAAGCGTTCAACCCTGGGTTTGCCCTTATTCCAACACTCATTGGGGAACTGACAAGAGGATCTTGTTGATCAGGCCGAGAACTTCATTGATTTCGAAAAAAGACTTGATTGGACTTATGGGGGTGGTCGAGCATGAGAGTAAGAGAAAAACTGCAGAAAGGTTGACTCAAGCTGGGTAAAACTTCCCTTAGACAATAGCACAACTTATGATCGGACTTAGGCAGCATGACATTGACATAAGTTCACGATGCAGGAGGAAGCACAAACTCTCCATGCATTTGTAATAATAGCCAAATAGAAAAGGACACATCTCTATGTAACGAGAACAACTTCCTAAGGTCATATTAAATACCAAATGTGGACGAAAAAATAGAAGGATGTGCTTTGTCCATGGACGAGTCATTTTGATGCCATAAAAAGAAAAAAAAATTGTCCTCTTTTTGGGGTATATTTGATTTTTTTTTGTCTTTTTCAATATTTTTGGAAAGCATGAAAAAGAATAAAAGAATGCTACGTTACAAAGGAGGAATGAGTTTCGCAATCATACTAGTTTCAAGCACAAGGAACACACTAATGCTCAGACCAAGGAGACATGTGCAAGAAAAGGGCACTCGAGAAAATTCCTCCATGGGTCAAGGTGTCAATATGCAAAGGCAAATTGCTACAAGGCTTGCGTATAAGGCATGCTTCAAAGGTTCAGTTGAGAGCAACATGGAGCCGGCATTAAGCCAAAGACGCAAAGATGAAAATGTGATTAATAGGACACAATGATAATTCCCTTCAATGTAATTTTAACGAGCCCAGAGAAGGTAAGCTTAGTGGTTTTTCATTTTTAGAGAGCCTGAAAAAGTGCAAAAGAAGACTCCACTGAGGTACCTTTTTCGAAGGTAGTCTAGTCGGTTCGAAAAAGGGGTAAAATAGCACCAAAAATATGTCTATTTAAACCATTTTAATGAGTGTGTTAAAGAAAAGATCATTTGGAAATATTTTCAATTTTAAGGAGTCTGAAAAGAGCTTAACTATGGACTTGCTGCCTTTTTCCAGATTTAGTCTCCCTAGCTCGAAAAAGTGAAATTTGCTAAGGAGAACTCTCAGGGCGAGACAAATCTCCAGAGGTGTACCTTTTTCCTCATTAATATACATGTCGGAAAAGGGGTAAACTCATACCAGTAGATGTTTTTCTGAACCATTTAACGAGTGTGAAAAAACAAGGTCACTCAACGATCTTTTCAATTTTAAGGAGTCTGAAAAGAGATTAATTATGGACTCCATAGGGGATGTTCTTATGGATGAATATAATGAGTGTGAAGGAACATGGTCACTCGACAATATTTTCAATTTTAGGGATTCTNTTTACACCTGTCGACCCCATTCTCCCCTTGGAGAATGAAACCCAAGTGGTTGATCTGATCTCATAATTGGTCGATCCTACTCTCCTGCTAGAGATTAAACCTGATACTTCCCATGTTTTTCTCGTTGATACAGACTCTACCATGCCGGGGGCTATTCCTCCTTCTCCCATGGAACCCCCTCCAAGTAATGAGGCCATCCGTTTTAATTGGGGTGTGCTAACTGGACCTCGCCTTCCCTCTCACCTTCTTTTCCAGATTACATTCCAGGTTTTTGGTCGAGACGTTCGTCAGACACTGATAGATGAAGGTTTGTCTGTTAGTATTTTGTCCTCTTTTGCTTGGCAATATTTGGGTTGTCCTCCACTTGTGCCGGTTACGTAGAATCTGTTAGCTTTTAACAGAAGAACTAGTCAACCTTTAGGGACCCTTCCTCAGTTTCCTGTAACTTTGGGAGGGAAAACTGTCTTTATTGACGTCATGGTAGTCCAAGACCCCTTGGATTTTTCTTTACTCCTTGGGCGAGATTATGTCTATTCCATGAAAGCTATTGTATCCACTCTTTTTCATGTGATATATTTCCCTCACGATGGAAGAATTGTGATTGTTGATCAAATTTCATTCATTGACCCCGCCTGGATTGCCTCCCTAAATGGTTCTTATATGAAAACGGTATCGCCCCAACCACAAGTCAATTATGTGGCGTTGTCACCCATGGATTCATCTTCTGATGACTTAGATCCAGTAGTTGATATGGTGATCTCTTCGATAGGGTTGTTAGAGTATGATCTCTTTACTCCTGTCGCAACGCTTGACATGGTGTCCTTCCAGAGTGTGTTTCTTCCGTCTAGTGAAGACCTCTTGGAAGCCATGACCAAGTTTTGTCTCTTGACATGGTGTCATTCCAGAGCATTGTCCTCTTGGAATCCATGATCAAGAATAGAGGTTCCGAGGATAGTTTTTGCGTCTCTGAGGCAACCTCGTTAAAAAATGAAATAGAGGTCTTTGAGCATAGTTTTATAATTTCAAGCTCATTGAAAAATGAAACCATCCGAGGATAGTTTTTTCATCTCTGAGGCAACCTCGTTAAAAAATGAAACAAAGGTCTTTGAGCATAGTTTTCTAATTTCAAGCTCATTAAAAAATGAAACCACCCGAGGATAGTTTTTGCGTCTATGAGGCAACCTCGTTAAAAAATGAAACAGAGGTCTTTGAGCATAGTTTTCTAATTTCAAGCTCGTTAAAAAATGAAACCACTTGAGGATAGTTTTTTCGTCTCTGTGGCAACCTCGTTAAAAAATGAAACAGAGGTTACGAGCATAGTTATTGTTTCTGTGTCAAGCTCGTTAAAAAATGAAATAGTTTTCCCCCTCTNTTTACACCTGTCGACCCCATTCTCCCCTTGGAGAATGAAACCCAAGTGGTTGATCTGATCTCATAATTGGTCGATCCTACTCTCCTGCTAGAGATTAAACCTGATACTTCCCATGTTTTTCTCGTTGATACAGACTCTACCATGCCGGGGGCTATTCCTCCTTCTCCCATGGAACCCCCTCCAAGTAATGAGGCCATCCGTTTTAATTGGGGTGTGCTAACTGGACCTCGCCTTCCCTCTCACCTTCTTTTCCAGATTACATTCCAGGTTTTTGGTCGAGACGTTCGTCAGACACTGATAGATGAAGGTTTGTCTGTTAGTATTTTGTCCTCTTTTGCTTGGCAATATTTGGGTTGTCCTCCACTTGTGCCGGTTACGTAGAATCTGTTAGCTTTTAACAGAAGAACTAGTCAACCTTTAGGGACCCTTCCTCAGTTTCCTGTAACTTTGGGAGGGAAAACTGTCTTTATTGACGTCATGGTAGTCCAAGACCCCTTGGATTTTTCTTTACTCCTTGGGCGAGATTATTTTTATGCCATGAAAACTATTGTATCCACTCTTTTTCATGTGATATCTTTCCCTCACGATGGAAGAATTGTGATTGTTGATCAAATTTCATTCATTGACCCCGCCTGGATTGCCTCCCTAAATGGTTCTTATATGAAAACGGTATCGCCCCAGCCACAAGTCAATTATGTGGCGTTGTCACCCATGGATTCAACTTCTGATGACTTAGATCTAGTAGTTGACATGTTGATCTCTTCGATAGGGTTGTTAGAGTATGATCTCTTTACTCCTGTCGCAACGCTTGCCATGGTGTCCTTCCAGAGTGTGTTTCTTCCGTCCAGTGAAGACTTCTTGGAAGCCATGACCAAGTTTTGTCTCTTGACATGGTGTCATTCCAGAGCATTGTCCTCTTGGAATCCATGATCAAGAATAGAGGTTCTGAGGATAGTTTTTGCGTCTCTGAGGCAACCTCGTTAAAAAATGAAATAGAGGTCTTTGAGCATAGTTTTATAATTTCAAGCTCATTGAAAAATGAAACCATCCGAGGATAGTTTTTTCATCTCTGAGGCAACCTCGTTAAAAAATGAAACAAAGGTCTTTGAGCATAGTTTTCTAATTTCAAGCTCATTAAAAAATGAAACCACCCGAGGATAGTTTTTGCGTCTATGAGGCAACCTCGTTAAAAAATGAAACAGAGGTCTTTGAGCATAGTTTTCTAATTTCAAGCTCGTTAAAAAATGAAACCACTTGAGGATATTTTTTTCGTCTCTGTGGCAACCTCGTTAAAAAATTAAACAGAGGTTACGAGCATAGTTATTGTTTCTGTGTCAAGCTCGTTAAAAAATGAAATAGTTTTCCCCCTCTCTATTTGAGTCAAGTCCTTCATCTAGTATTTGAAGATTCATTT
>JZKD02S1644077.1:17121-27449 GCA_000966675.3 Picea glauca
GAGTTTTGCATATTGCTGATATTTTATTTCTGCGTTGAAAACGATGTTCAGAATCCTCATGTTTCAGTTCTGAAATTTATTTTCTGTTAAGTTTTTATATGTTGAAACACCGCTGTTTCATATGATGAAACACCGCTGTGAGTATATGCTGAAACACAGTGCTGAGTCATATGCTGAAACACTGCTGTGAGTATATGCTGAAACACAGTGCTAAGTCATATGTTGAAACATCGCTGTGAGTATATGCTGAAACACAGTGTTTTAACATATGCTGAAACACAATGCTGTAACATATGCTGAAACACAGTGCTGAGTCATATGCTGAAACACCACTGTGAGTATATGCTGAAACACAGGGCTGTAACATATGCTGAAACTGAGTTTGGCATTTAAATTTGGCTGAAAAATCAGCGAGACTGAAACTGGGTTGGGGTTTTGAAAAATTAACAAATTCTACCAATGAGCATTTGGTTTCCTTTTCTAGTGCATGCAATAACATTGGTACCCATGAGAATGACACATTTATGAGGGTGTGTGCAAAAAGCCGGTGGATGAAAAAGTGGCAAGGGGGCTAGAAGGAACACACACTCATAGGAACACGTGCGCATTCTCAAGAATGTGCATGTGTTCCTAATCCTATAGGTTTGGAAAGACACGAACCTCCAGTCAACATGCCATGTAGGTTCGTTGGTAGGAACACACATGTGTTCTTAAGAACGTGTGCATGTTCCTAAGAAAATGCACGCGTTCCTAGTGTTACCGATTTTTAAGGGACCACAGACGCGTTTTGCGCTCATCTGCACACTTCACCTCACGATTTTCCTAATTGGAGCAAGAAAACATAATGAATAGAGGAGTAGCAAAACCTGGGATCTTTCCACCGTGTCCATTGCAAGAAAGGTATGGTTGATGTGTTGTCATTTCCTCTCCCGGCTTCACAAAAAATACAAAACAATTATTCATGGGTTATGAATGTAAATCCCAATGACATTGGACACTTATTAGCTAGGTTCACTACACAGAATGAATACTTGAATGAAAATCTATCAACAATTCACTAATCTTGTATAGGTTTTTTTCAAGTTCATTGTAAAGATAACACATAGTTTTTCTTTGTTTTACACAAAATTATGTTAATAATTTTGTTGGGATAAAATGAAATTGTTGTTTGTAATACCTTTGTCATAATTTCACTTATTAAAATGTATTTTTAAATTGTAGCATATATTATAAAATGGAACCTGGAGACAATGTAAACCGTCAACCAATAGACCAAGGCAAGGAAAACCCCAATCCACCACAACCACCCAACATAAAAACCCAAATTGATGAGGGGTTGGACACATTAAGAACACTTTTAAATCAATTAAGGGGAACAAGAGAACTAAGAAGAGAGTCATTGGCCACTTCATTGGATGTCATTGTGAGGTCCATTGCAAGTGCCCAAGGGAAATTAGCTTCTATTTTTGAATATAGGGAACAGATGTTTGAGTATTACAACATTGGATTGGATAGAAAGCAAATTGGAGACTTGGGTATATCAAAACAACAACTGATGTCTATTTTTATTGATCCTAGATCTTAACAACAACCACTCGTGACTAAGAAACACATTTGCATTGACTGGTGCATCCATCCACAAATTAGTGAAAACTGGATGGAAAGCTGGTACATGGTATTTGATAAACCTCCCTGCAATAACATGGAGGCACCTTTATTTTTTTTGAAAAAATGTTGGGCTGATTTTATTTTGGGTTAGCATGTCAACTACTTCAACATCAATGACTTCCAAAGGGTGGGTTGTAAATTTTAATGACAAAAATCAACAAGCTAATATTTTTTTCATACGCTCAACAACCTAGAGATAATTGTCTTGCATGAGCTATGAAATGTCTAAAACCAACATTCATAAATTTCCATAAGCATAAATACACATTGCTAAGTAATTATGCAACGAAAATAACCACAATGAACATCATTCAATAACCCATGAATAACTCAGAAATTTAGGCAAATGCCAGAGAAAACCCCAATTTGGGGAAACTCAAAGAGAGGCAGAGAGATTCTATTAGCTTTAGGAAAGATTTATCACCAACCACAATACATTTTCCAACAAGAGAAACAACTTACAACACAAAACTGTCCCACCCACAAGCTGCCTTGAAAATTGTGCCACAATCCATACAAATATATGGATTTGTTGATAATGTCACCTCGAAAAAAGTGCCCACAATAGGTTGTTTTACCTTTCCTCCTATATGATCAACCTCCTTCAAAAAATTCTTCACAAGCTTGCTTGAAAACCGTGCCAACACATGCTTCGATTTCCATGCCCAAATTTTTGTTGTACAACCTGTATGGATCTGTACAGTACGACCTGTCCCAAAAAATAAAAACAAAAGCAACACCCAAAACATAAATTCCTCCCTTGGTGTTTGTGCCCAAGCTCTCTTTGGAAAAGTTCCCTCCTTGCTACTCACTTTCCTCTCCAAGGTCTTTTCAAAAATCTCTCTCACACTCTTCTTCGCTTGTCTTGCACACTACCCAATGCATTCTTTTATAAAATATGAAAATGACCTTTTCCCTCCAAAGTGTCTTTTCATATTCCCCAACCTTAAATCCAAAGGCCAAGATCTAATATTGACTTTGCAAGATCAAGGGCCATGATTCATTCCCTCCAAAATAAATCACTTAAAATATTAAAGTACATTTCACTTTATTACATAAGTGTACTTTATGAAATAAAGTGACTTTAATATTAGAAGGCACACTTTATTGAAAAGTCACTTTAATAAAAGAACCACTTTACAACTTTATAAAAACCCATTACAAAGTTAATTGCCTAGTAGTGTCAACATAAGGTAACATTCACATACAAGACAAAACATCCGGAGTACCTCCTGAGCTAAAAAGCTAACACTCCCTCTTAGCGAGGGATGCACTCGTTGCCATCTCCATCATCTAGTCTCATCACACTATGCTCAGTAGGAGCTCCCTTTGAACTTGGATCCATCCTCACCACTTTCACGTAACTCGAACTAGAAGATATTCTCCTGATAGCTACCCAGAACCCTGAGCTCCTTGGAGAATCCACTCGACCTTGGGCATTGGTTCGACCACACCAGTTGAGCCTCCTATCGGTGCTCAGAAGAGACTCACTCTCTTCTCTCATAATGCAAGGATGGATCCTTGGGACCACCACAGTCTCAAGAGGCTCCTCATGCTCCTCATCTGACGTTGAATCATACACTGAAGGTTGTCCTCACACCATATACTACTTGTCCACCCGATCACTGATCAGCTGTAGTTCCACCGGGTCCACTCCCTCCCTATAGAGAAAGACATGTTCCCTCTTGAACAATGTACAATATCCTACATCCTCTAAGGCTGAGATTGAGAGCAAGTTAAAGCTCAACCCTGGAACAAAAAGAACTCCATCAAGCTCTAGGAATCCTCCATACTTGAGTTGGAATCTAACCCATCCAGCTCCATGTATATCTCGTGCCATACCACCTTCATTTACCACTTGTCACTCAGGACCTGTCTTTGTGAAAATTAGCAATACTCGCCAGATTCCCGTCATGTAGAAAGAGGCTCTACTATCCACAATCCATTTGATATCACCTCCAAATCCTCCACTGCGGACACTGGAAACTAGGGTAACCAAAGAAAATTCCCTTTCATACTTGGAAGCAAAATCCTCCATGGTTTTTGTAGCAGCAGTCTTAGGCCCCTTTTGTTCCTTCTTCTTAGTCTTCCTCTCAGGACAATGAGAAGCAAGGTGCCCCAACTAGTTACAACAGTAACATATGACTTTACTCAATTCCCTCTCGAAACTTCCTTTCTTCTTTCTCTTTGCAGCAAGAGAAAAATTCTCATCAGCTCCATATGTCTTCTATCCACTGCTCTGAGATCCTTCCTGGATCTCCTCCTGAGTGAAATCATCCCACAATCTACTCCAATCTGGAAGATTCTCACGACCCACCACACACTTCATGAAGAATTGTCATTCTTTGGTGAATCCTTTCAAGGCTATCCTCACCAAATCTGAATCCGATATGACCTCTCCAACAACAACCAACTCATATTTCACTTGAGCTACCCAGGTAAGATAAGAAGAAACACTCTCCTCCTTACCCATCTTGGTATCATGCAACTTAGCCTTCGAGGCCATCTTTCAGTTATAATTCTTCGCCTCAAATAAGTTCTTTAGTACATTCCACATCTCTTTGGATGTCTTCTTCTTATCCAAGTGTGGGATAAGGTGATCCTTCACCCCATCCGGAATAATCCTCTGAGATTTAGCCTCCTTGACCTCATGCAAATCCAAATCAACAGGGCCTACTGCGGGAACCAAAACAACAGAACTGACATAGTTCCAAATCTTGTTCCACTGCAAATAGTTGGAAATGCCATCCAACTGATCCTCAAATCTAATACATGCAACTATATCCCCTGTCACAACTCAAGGAAAACAATCACAAATTCCCCCCCTTCAACTTTGCCCAAAAATCTCATTGTTCACTGTCACTCAAAGCCCAAGCTCTTATACCATGTAAATTTTAATGACAAAAATCAACAAGCTAATATTCTGTCATACACTTAACAACCTAGAGATAACTATCTTGCGTGAACTCTGAAATGTCTAAAACCCACATTAAGAAATTTCCATAAGTAGAAATACACATTGCTAAGTAATTATGCAGCGAAAATAACAACAATGAACACTATTCAATCACCCATGAATAACTCAAAAATTTAGGCAAATGCCAAGGAAAACCCCAATGTGGGGAAACCTAAAGAGAGAGAGAGATTCTATTAGCTTTAGGAAATATTTATCAGCAACCATAATACATTTTCTAGCAAGAGAAACAACTTACAACACAAAATTGTCCCACCCACAAACTGCCTTGAAAATTATGCCACAGTTCGTACAATTGTATGGATTTGCTAAAAATGTCACCTCGAAAAAAGTGCCCACAATAGGTTGTTGTAACTTGCCTCCTGTACGACTGTCCTCCTTCAGAAAATTCTTCACAAGTTGCATCAAAAACTGTGCCAACACATGCCTCAATTTTCGTGCCCAAATTTTTGTTGTATGCCCTGTACGGATCCGTACAGTACAACATGTCCCAACAAATAAAAAAAACAACAACCAAAACAAAAATTCCTCCCTTGGGATTTGCACCCAAGCTCTCTTGGGAAAACTGCCCTCTTTGCTGCTCACTTTCCTCTCCAAGCTCTTCTCAAAAATCTCTCTCATACTCTTCTTCGCCTCTCTTGCAAACTACCCAATGTATTATTTTATAAAATATGAAAATGACATTTTCCCTCCAAAGTGTCTTTTCACCTTCCCCAACCCTAAATCCAAAGGCCAAGATCTAATCTTTCTTTTGCAAGATCAAGGGCCATGATTCATTCCCTCCAAAATAAATCACTTAAAATATTAAAGTACATTTCACTTTATTACATAAGTGCACTTTATGAAATAAAGTCACTTTAATATTAGAAGGTACACTTTATTAAAATGTCACTTTAATAAAAGAACCACTTTTACAACTTTATAAAAACCCATTACAAAGTTAAGTGCCTAGTAGTGTCAACATAAGGTAACATCCTCATACTAGACAAAACATGCGGAGTACCTCCTGAGATAAAAAGCTAACATGGATCGAGGGTTCGCACATGACTGATAACATGCTAGTAATGATCTGATGTTAGGTCCTAGTCCCCCCAGGGGAAGGATTGACCCCCATTCCCAACATCCTCCTGTTGCAAAGAGCTTGCAATATGTACAAGTCCTTATATCATTATTGAATGAGAGCCTAGTGAAAGATGACAACTTTGTTACACTATCTCGATAGGAGGTGTGCACTGGTCACATTGATAGAGGGGTTAGAGCTTCACCCCATACAACAAAGTGGAGTGAGGAGAGGGAACATGGACATAAAATTCATCCATGTGAACCTCATAAATTCTCGAGTTGCAGGCATACTTTCTATGGGCCTATGGAGGCCAATCGACAATAGAGCTTCATGGAGGAGGTTAGTATCTTAACCATGTCTATGTTCTTCATTGTTATATATTTATATGGTATTTTGTGTATTTATATCGATATTTATTGTATGTTGTTTTGCAATTGTTACGTCCATGTAGCATACCCTCTACGCCCATGGATGCAACAATGCATGTCTCCACCACTGATGTGGCAGTAGAGGTAGCCTTCTCATTTGGAATACCCCATACATAGGTTTGTGTCACATTTGATAAATTCACCATGGTCATTTATTTATGTTATGGCATCCTCAAATTTTTAATGTTCTTGTCTTTCTACAGGGTTTTGGACTAGAAGATGAAGAGGAATGTTCATCTGGGATGGACAAGTCACCTGCATCACAAGTATCATGTGTAGAGTTAAATATCATTTAAATCTCATTTTTTTTGTATTTATGTTGTTGGATTTTACTATTTGATAATAATAGTTCAATATTATTAATATGTATGCATGCTACTGACATATTCACCAGTTAAAGTATTATCCCAATCCCTGGGCACTTGGCCTCTACTCATGGGTTACCTTACTCTAGGCTAAGGGAGTTTCCATCACTTGTACAGCCTGTGGGGTTCCATTTCCACCCATCCCAAACATCTTTATTATTCGGTGCATCCTTAGTGGATGCACCCATAGGCCACCCATCGCATCCATCCACAATGGATGCACTTGTATGCCACCCACTCCCACCACCATTTCCATCAGCCCCATCCATCGAGGCTACCATAGTAGAGATTGCCTCAAAGTAGGTTGTGTATATTTTATCCTTGTACAATATTTACTGCAAACATATTTTCAGTAAAAGAACAAAAAATATACAATGGAAAATATAAACATTACATAGATATTTTTCCCCTGGAAACTTAAACCAGGAAAACCAACATATTCTATATTCATTCATCATATTACATTGTTTACAATACAATATACATATAGGAGCCATCATAAACCATCGGAAAAGAAACCATGTGCCGAAAAACCACCTAAATATGTGACACGTTTCCCAAGGAAAAATTGTTTTTCTCAGGGGCACTACCCCTGAACCGCCGCGTGGGTGGATTTCGCACCCCTTCACGCCCGATGCAACGCAGACACTACTACTCATGAAAATAATATAACACATACCCAACATTATCCCACTTGTTGTTTTCTTTGCATACAGGGGGTTACAGGGTTACATAGTCAACAATCCAGGGCATTAATGCCCATGGATCCTCTACACGAAGAGAACTTCTCAGTGCTCACCAATTTTGTTAATGAATCTACAACATTCTTCAAAGTGTCCACCTTCATCAACAATACTTTATTTTCTTCAATCGTGTCTCTCAGAAAGTGATATTGAATATCAATATGCTTTGTCTTTGAATGATAAGTTGGGTTCTTTTCCAGAAAAATTGCACTCTGACTGTCAAAATCTATGCTTACAACTTGTTGTACCAACCCAATACCCAAAAACAATCTTTGTAGCCATACTACTTCCTTACTTGCATGAGTGGTTTCCATGTATTCAACTTCTGTAGTTGAAAGTGCCACTACAAAATATCTTTTTCTCATCCAACTTATTTCTCCTCCAAACAGGTTAAACACATACCCACTTGTAGATCTCCTACGATCCAGATCTCCAGCCCAGTATGCATCCACAAAGACATGTATATCCACCACTCTGTCTAATCCCATTCTTCCTTCATAGCACAATCCATAGCTAGCAGTTCCACACAAATACCTGAAAACCCTTTTTACTGTTGTCCAATGCTCCTTCCCTGGTTTTGAAATATACTTGCTCAAAACTCCCACTGCATGTGCAATGTGCAGTCTAGTAAAAACCATTCCATACATCAAACTGCCAACTGCACTTGCATATGGAACACGAGACATGTCCTCCTCCTCTTTGTGATGTCCCGTTCCCAAGAGTAGGTCAGCAGGGAGTGACTTAGTAGTCTATATGTTCCCGTAGACTATAGTCAGGCACAAACATGGAACAAGATGGAGAAATAAGGAGGAATTGATGGCTAAACAATGAATTAAGCCAAAATACTTAGGAAAAGTCACTTAAGCCTAAGTCAACGAAGAATTAGAATGAAAAGGTGCTAAAGGGGGACTTAATTGACTAATTAATCACTTTAGGAGGAAAAGCGCCTAGCTTAAGTGAGGTCAATGGTGAATTAGATTTGGAAAGGTATAAAGGGAGGAATTTGACCTAATTCCTCATTATGCATTGCTATGATTTGATGTTGAGAGTTCCCAGAGGAGGAGGAGAGCCGACCTTACTGTTTTGTGGATTTATGGAGGAAACCACCACCATTGATTGGTTTCGGTGTTGAGAGACACACCCTAGCCCATCGTAGATACCATCCAGGTATTTCACCGTACTACTCAGGAGTATCCATTGCAGAGTGTGTAGCTTAGCTAGTGAGGGCGCAAGCTAGTTTGAGGGTTTGGAGAGCTGCATGAGATCTGTATCCAGATTGCAGTTTCCTTTCAACCCATTTGAGTTCCAGCTAGGGAACTTCTATTGAACCATCTATCATTAGATTCTGACAGTGGAATCTTGCAAATCGACCCATTTAGCCATTTAGGGCGCAACTCTTCCGGACAGACATTTGGTGTTGCATGCAGAGTTTTAGAGAAGATCCGGACAGATCCTTCTGACCCATTTCCTTATTTAGCGAGATGATTGTTTTGAGACATATAGAAGCAAATTCCGTTGGTGGAATCCCATTGGGCGCATCCAATGCTCCAGGAGGTGCGCAAACCCCCCAGGGGTCCAGATCCAACACCTTAGAGACCAGATCCGAGATCATATACTCATCCATTCCAGTCTAGAGGCCAGGGCGCTTCTATTGGAGCATTTTACGACACATTCCAATGGTCCATTCTTCCAGATGAGTTTTCCAGCTAGTAGCGGTTACCATATTTCTCCAGAATCGCGTATTTTTGCCGATCTATCCATGCATGTATCAGATTTGCTATCATCTTTTGATCATGGGTATTTTTATGTTATTTGATTGTATTCCAGTATTGATCCATGAGATCTGAATGACGTTTATATTCTATATTTCCAGTAGGCTATTGTATTTCCATGCTTGAACCGTTATTATACATGATATTGGGCAGTTCATGTTCTCTATTTTTGCATGGATCCTTTATATGTTGTTTAAACCTTAAATATGCAACATGCACATGTAATAACCAACATGCACATGCAATAACCCACATGCACATGCAATAACCATTAAGATCTCAAACATACAACTGAAACGCATCCAAAACCCCCCAGTGTATCAGATCTGCAAGACAGAATAGTAGATCAATAGCAAATATCTCGATCGACGGGATCAAGGATATTTCAGTGGTATCAGAGATTTAGTCCTGCCAGCCTGTGACTAAAGACAATGAATACAACAGAAGAACCAGATGACCGTGAGCACGTAGTTGACGAATATGTCACTTACAATAGGTGAAGAGGAATAAGGGACAGACCTAACTTTCCTCCCTTCCCTCCCAATTCAGAGGAAGAGGAAGAGGCGCACAAAGAAGCAGAGAGAAGAGTAGAGCGCAAAGCAGAGAGGAGGTTGGGTGATAGATATGAGCGATCAAAGGGCAGTGGTAAGACCCCCGTGGATCCAGACGTAGCCTTCATGCAGGTTATCAGTGATATGCTAGCTAGCCAACGGACCATGTCTCAGTCTTTGGCTCAGGTAGTGGATAGACTGGCTATGGTAGACATTTTGGGCACACAAGGCCCACATGAAGCACATGGGAACTCAGGGGCAGGCAGTAGACCCCAGTCACCCACTCGCACATATACCCCTGCGAGTAGGATTCCACGTCCGTTGTTTCCCAGTTTCCAGAGGAAATCCCCGGTAGCAGCTCAGATACCGATAACACAGAGACCGCCCACACATGCAGAGGAAATTGTAGAGTATCAGAGAGAGTATGCGGCCTTGGGCCATGAATTTCATCAGGATATGACCTTAGTCGAGTATTGTGGACTCAGACTCAGGAACCGTCCTAGAGAGACACAGAGGGGAGGGCAACAACAGCAGGGGAATAACATTGACTTCATCCGAAAAGTTGGTAAACTCACCATACCTTCTTTTGACGAATTGTCCAAATGCACTACCAGAGCTTGGGTATAGAAACTAGATACCTACTACAAACTCAACCAGATGACCGAGGGCAAAGGCCATCAGTTTCACCACCCTACACTTGGAGGGTGAGGGCACATGAGTGGTGGTATCACGGATTGGTGACATTGGGTCACAATCACATCACC
>JZKD02S1644077.1:54030-74146 GCA_000966675.3 Picea glauca
ATTTTATAATTAAATTGTATATTTAAATTATTATTAGATAAGAATTATTATAATAAAAATAAGAAATTAATTATTAAGCTCTTCTCTCTCGTACATCCTATACTATTATTTAAAGTCAACTCTTTTAAGTTTATTATACAAGTATTATTTAAGTGAACTCTTTTAAGTTTATAATATGCTATATAATAAAATAATAAAAGTGAATTAATGTATTCATTACATTACTATATTATTAATATTTAATTAATGTTTTAATATTTTATTAATATATAAATAATGTATTAATATTTTCTTAATATATTATTGGTTTATTAATGTATTTTCAATGTACTACTTTACTAGCACAGTTGCGAGTTAGCGGTTGGTGAACGCAGAGAATAAGAAATGAAACGTGTTGATAATTGAGGCAGATAATGAAACTCCCTGACAGTGGAAGAATTCCAAAAGTTAATCATAAAAGTGACAATCATATGATGTTACAATAATTTCTTAATATGATTAGGTAAATGTATATGCCTTTCAACATAATTAATATAGCATATTGTATTAATTCCTTAATGATTATTGTATTTATTGAATTAATGTTTTCTTGAATATTGTATTAATAAATTCACAATCATTTCTCAATATCACAATGTGATGAGTGTATGCTAACATTCCACTCTTGTGATGAACTATTCCATTCAATATCCATAACAATATATAGATCACTAATTAGAAACTATCAATATTTCTTTTTAATGATAAACACATTTATTTTGAAATGCATCTTTCAAAGAGTACAAAGGACGATGTTTGAGGAGAGGATGCCATTCTCCATTGGAACTAAAGAAGACAACACTTCCTTCGAAGAAACATTAACATTTTGAATGCTTTTAAAGGCAATAAAAGACGGTAATATTTCTTCAACAAGGTTAACAAAGTGTAGAGGAACCTATTGTGTGACTAAGGGATTTCTCATCCTTTATTACAAGTTTGTAAGGCATCCAAATTATTTTTTACAAATTATTATAGATCTATGTGTTTGTAATAGAGATAGGAAATTAATTATTAAACTTCTATATCTTATATTATTATTATATAATTATTGTAATAAAAATAGGAAATTATTATTAAGCTCTTGTCTCTTATACTATTATACAAGAATTATTTAAGTCAATTTTTTTAAGTTTAGAGGGAACCTATCGTATGAGTCAAGGCTTTCTCATCCTTTATTACAAGCTTGCAAAGCATCCAAATTATTTTTTACAAATTCTTATAAATGTATGTGTTTATAATAAAAATAAGAAATTGATTATTAAACTCTTATCTCATATTCTATATATTTTATATTATTATTATTATATAATTAGTATAATAAAAATAAGAAATTATTATTAAGTTTTTGTCTCTTATATTATTATACTAGAATTATTTAAATCAATTTTTTTATTATACCATAATTATTTAAATCAACTCTTTTAAGTTTATAATATGCTATATAATAAAAATAACTTAATGTATTATCACTATGTTAATACATTATATTATTATTATTATATAATTAGTATAATAAAAATAGGAAATTATTATTAAGTTTTTGTCTCTTATATTATTATACTAGAATTATTTAAATCAATTCTTTTATTATACCATAATTATTTAAATCAACTCTTTTAAGTTTATAATATGCTATATAATAAAAGTAACTTAATGTATTATCACTATGCTAATACATTATTAATATTTAATTATTTTATTAATGTCGTAATACTTTATTGATATATAAATAATTTTTTATTATATTAATACTTTATTATATATAAATAATGTTTTATTTTATTAATATTTTAATATAATAATGTAATTAAATATATTAATGTAATGTTTAAATTTAAGTATTAATACTTTTTTAATAATGAATTGATTTATTAAAGTGTTTTCAATATATTACTTTATTAATGTAGTATATTGTATTAATTCATTAATGATTATTGTATTTATTGAATTAATGTTTTCTTGAATATTGTATTAATGAATTCACTCGATGTCACACTATGATTTATTTTGAAATGCATATTTCAAAGAGTATAGAAGACTTTATGTTTAAGGAGAGGATGTCATTCTCCATTGCAACTAAAGAAGACAAAATTTCATTCAAAGAAACATTAACATTTTGAATTTTTTTAAAGGCAATAAAAGACACTAATATGATTTTTTTCTTCAATAAGGTTAACAAGGTGTAGAGGGAACCTATTGTGTAGAGGAAAGCTTGTAAAGCATCCAAATTATTTTTTACAAATTCTTATAAATGTATGTGTTTCTAATAGAAATAGGAAATTGATTATTAAATTCTTATCTCATATCCTATATATATTATATTATTATTATTATATAATTATTAATTTCTTGTATCTTATACTACTATATTAGAATTATTTAAGTAAATTCTTTTAAATTTAGAGGGAACTCTCATCCTTTATTACAAGCTTGTAAGGCATTCAAATTATTTTTTACAAATTATCATAAATGTATGTATTTATAATAGAGATAGGAAATTGATTATTAAACTCCTATCTCATATCCCATATATGTTATATATTATTATTATTATATAATTATTGTAATAAAAATAGGAAATTATTATTAAGATCTTATCTCTTACATTATTATACCAAAATGATTTAAGTCAACTCTTTTAAGTTTATTATACCAGTATTATTTAAGTTAACTCTTTTAAGTTTATAACATGCTATATAATAAAAGTGAATTAATGTGTTGTCACTACATTAATACACTATTAATATTTAATAACTTTATTAATGTTTAAATA
Organism: Picea glauca; assembly: GCA_000966675.3. NCBI lineage: Eukaryota > Viridiplantae > Streptophyta > Pinopsida > Pinales > Pinaceae > Picea > Picea glauca. The sequence continues at coordinate 56,843 of JZKD02S1644077.1, forward strand.
CTTTATTAATATATAAATAATGTTTTATTGTATTAATACTTTAATATAATAATGTAATTCAATACATGTTTAAATTTCGGTATCAATACATTAATAATAATAAAATATTAATAATTAATTTAATACATTATGAAATGTAAATTTAATGTATTAATACTTTCTTAATATACTATTGGTTTATTAATGTATTTTCAATATATATTTTTTTTTAGTAAAAAAGGTAGAACCTGCTATATTAGTTTATCGAAGAAACTTTGACAAAATGTATAGTGATATAGGTCCGAGTCACCAAAAATGCTGCCGATTACCGGAAACCAGCATAGTTTGGAGAGCATGTAACAATAGCATGATAAAACAAGAAACAAAATAGCATCTGTCCTGCCCGGAGGAAACCAGGACAGATGGCTATAGTCCAAATGGACATATAACAGTAGCATGATAAAACTAAGAACCAGGAAAAGCATAAAATACCTAGATACCCGGTGACCTGTCGCCCTTGCTTGTCTGCCATGTGGACCCAGTCGGGATGGCAAATGCCTGCGCGCAGAGAGGGAACTTTCGCTTGGCTGGAACATTGGAGTACGCGTCAAGGAGCAGGTCCAAACGCTGGCCCATGAGAAGGGCCCTATGCTCCAGGTATGCCATGTGGCCTTAGAGTTCGAACACCAGGGCCAGATTCTCTTCACGGAGGAGAGAGCCATGCAAGCCATCACCCACGTCGTTGAGGGATACATCCCTCAATTCCATGGTCGCTCCAATTCCAGCGTCAAGCTCCATTAGCTCTGCGCCATCAACTGCTTCCTTCCTCGCCGAACGATTGTTATCCGCGTTCACTTCTGCTCTGGTTTTATCCCGCATTTCTTCCTCGAATTTTTCCTGCGTATCATGGCTGGTGGGGTTGTAGTCACCCGACGAGGGAATTTCCTCAACGATGCACCCAGGGATGTCGTTTGCCAGAGCAATTTTTGGGTCGCTTCCATCCCAGTGTGTTGCCTCCATGGCTTGGGGCTCCGGGGTGGTCGTCAAGTCCTCCATGAATGGATCCTCTTCCATGTAACATGTGGGAAACACGTCCTCAACACCATCCTCCTGCCTGTCTCCAGGCTTAATTGCTGTGGATTTGCTGCTACATCCGGCTCCTGTCTCCGCAATGATGGCATGCAGAGCCAATTTCTCAACTCGAGCCTTCTTTCGGAGAATGGAGGTTTCCATCGCCAAAGCACGCTCCATCTTTTCTTTCCTTTGTCGCTGCGCCTTGTGGGTGTACCAGGCCGAGCCACGACGAGACTTGCCTCGTTTTCTGGCCATAATTGTCATGGAGTAGAAGACAATACAGTGAGGTTGCAGCGAGATGGAAGTAAGTCGGGACGAGAGGGATGTTGGGCTGCACCAGAGCTCCCCGACGAAGAGGAGAGCCGGAGCAAGAGCATACCGACTCTGTCCAGACACATGAAAAAGAAAATTTCCAGGAATTTCCTCAACGAATTGTAGCGAGAAGGGAGTGAGCCAGGACGAGAAGAATACAGGACTGCACCAGAGCTCCCATACGAAGAGGAGAGCTGAAGCAAGAGCAAACCCGCTCTGTTCAGGCACATGAAAAAACAAATTACCAGAGGCCGAAGTCACCTTCCCCTCCTTAACCCCTGTCATGCTCAGTGCGCTATGAGCGAGAGTGATCGTGCACGGGAGGTGTCCCTCCACAGTATAACTGCTGTTATGGCCGTCCACCATCGTAAATGCAGGCTTGTGGGTGGCGGCCATCAAAATTTATGCTATGGCTTAGTGCTAAGCCCAGTGTCAATTGACTGTCGCGTGTCACCCCATCCAGGGATGTATTTTCAATATATTACTTTACATTGATGTAGCATATTGTATTAATTCATTAATGATTATTGTATTTATTGAATTAATGAATTCATGATCATTTCTTGATGACACAATCTCATGAGCGTATGCTAGCATTGTAATTTTATTTACAAAACTAGCCAACACAATGTGATATACAAAAATCCTACATTGCAATAGGAAGCACAAAGCCCTACATTGTAATGTCAAAATGTGATGACAATAGTAATATTGCAATCTCACAAATATAGTAACATCACAATGTGATTATAAAAAATTGACGTCGCAATGTGATGAACATAGCCTTGTTGTTCCATTTTGATGAACATATCCTCATGACACAATGTTACACACATATCCTAACGTCACAATGTGACAAACATTTCCAGACATCGCAATGTGACAAATATAACCCCTTGTCGCAATGTGATGTACAAAAACCAATATTGCATTGTGGAAAACATTTCCATATGTCGTATGTGACGAACACAACCCCTTGTCGCAATGTGATGTATAGAATCCAATGTAGCAATATGAAAAAAAAAAAAAAAACGTTGCAATGTGACGAATATAACCCCTTGTAACAATGTAATATGTAAAACCCATTGTCTCAATGTGACAAACATAACCCTACATTGCAATGAAATTTAAATTTTCTCACATCGTAGCATGATGAACATAATCCACATCGATATGTGATGTTCATGCCCATACCTCATTATGTTACAAAACTCTTTCATTTGTCACAATGCGCTAAACTTTCTAACATCACAATGTTATTCACATAGACTCGTCATCATTATGAGACGAACCATAGCACCATGGTGTGATATACGTGCATATCCTCACGTCGTAATATGACAAACATTTCCAAGCGTCACAATATGACAAACATAACCCCTTGTTGCTATGTGATGCAGAGAACCTGATATCGCAATGTGGCATACATAGCCCAACATTACATTCATAAAATAAGTTATACATCATTGTTTTAATATTTTAATTTATAAATTACATTAATTTTTCAATTATTTAATACATTTAATACTTATATTTATTATTTTATACATTAATTTATATAACATTGATGTATTATTTAATTAAGACATTAATACTTTAGTACATGTATTATCCCATCAATGTATTAATACATTATTAATATTTTATTACTTCAAATTAGTGTTTTATTACTTTATTAATGTTTTAATACTTTATTAATATATAAATAATGGTTTATTGTATTAATACTTTCTTAGTATATTATTAGTTTATTAATGTATTTTTAATGTATTATTGTAGAATATTGTGTTAATGCATTAATGATTATTGTATTAATTGAATTAATGTATATATGAATATTGTATTAATGAATTGATATTTTAATGTAAAATTGTAATATAGTGATGATGATGATTAATTTGTACTAAGATCGAATTGGTTTATCGAACCTTAAGAGGGTAAGTGATTACTTGTGATTCTTTAGAATTTTGTTTCTGTGCTCGAAAAGCATTAAAATAAGCTTTCCACGATCACCATACTTTTGTTGAGTTAAGAGGTTAGGAAAGTTGGTAGTGTGACAAATATTTAAAAAATGAGATCTAATATGGGTATAGGCTCGACAATCTAAGAGAAAGTGCTTTTCATCTTCAACCTTCTTATAGTCACAAAGGTGACACACTCTTAATATTATTTGTTTATCTAACTCAAAGAAATTATAGAAGCTTATAGAAGGAGTGAAACCTTTAAACAATCAATATTATTTTTCATAGTCTTATTCTTAGACTCTCTTCACCATATTAGTATCAGGAATAGATAGTCAAATTATAACTCTTAAACTCCTAGACTTAGAATGAACTCTAACTACCTTAGGAACCATAGCTAGAACTACAACTCTACTCCTACAACTACATCACATGACATTTTAGGAATTGACCAATGCCCAATTTCACTATGGAGCTCCTGAGAATTTGTTCTTATCTTAGCAATGTTTGTTTTTTAATATATTATTGTTTTGTATTTATATAATAATATTGTAAAGTAGTTTTGATGTATTTTTAATTTATTACTAGCATACTCTCTAAAATAGAGAATGAGAATGCCGAAGTAATAAAAGTAAAATGAATAAAACTTATAAATAAAATTTACAAAAGTTAATTTACATGAAACATGAACTATCACTAAACCATAATCCAACTAATGTAAAATATTATTATTCCAAGTTATGATACATAATATTATTTTAATTTTATTAATTTAGTTTCAATTTTTTTAAAACCTTTAAAAGGTAATAATTTTTTTTTTAATATAAATCTTAATCATATGAATCCATAATTTAAATGATTATATGCTCATTTTCAATATATTTAATTTTATTGTCTATAAATTTAAATATCTTTATGTAATCATAAATAATTATGATTTATTCTTGATAAGGATTGAATATCTAATTTTAGTACAAGTTTGTAATGTATATAGACTCAAAAATATTATTGTATGACTTACAATGATTAGAGTTTATTCTTCTTTATAAATCTAAATATATGTTTTGATTTATTCTTCTTAGGGATTGAATATCTAATCTTAATACAAGTTTGTAATGTATATAGATTCAAAAATATTCTTGTATGACTTAAAGTGATTACAGTTTATTCTTCTTTATAAATCTAAATATATGTTTTCCAAGGAGAGTGATTCTGGTTTATGATGCACACTTATATTGTTTATACATCTAAATATTATTTTTTGTGCATTGTTCTTTTATAATGCATGTTTTACATACAATATACACATAAATATCATTTTTTCTCAATCAAAATTGTTTGTTTGTGATGCATGTTTTTCATTGTTTATAAATTCAAACTATGTGAATTGGTTAGTTTATGTTCCTTTCATTTGGCTACAAATCAACATTAATTTAACTTAATGGATGGAGCATATTATATTGGATTCACTTAGTTTAATGTAAAATATTATTATCACAATTTATGATGTAAAATATGACAAAGTTAGCAATAATATCATAATATCATTGGTAGGCATTACTTATTTTTGTATACCTTCTACACAACTTACAAATTCTTTTAATCCTCAAAAGAACTCATTAAAATAATAACCTTCCTATCTAAATCCCATCAAATATGAAAATTTAATATTTTAATAATAAAAAAATTAATAAGTTTTATTGATAGTATATGATATAAGTAACTAAAATTATGGAAATATCACATTCTTTTATTGTAAGTACTTATAGTACAAGAAACTATGTTTGGTCATATAAAGTATTTGGTGGAAGACCTTCTTTTAAGTATTCATAGTATAAGAAACCATGTTTGGTCATATAAAGTATAAGTATTTGGTGGAAAAACTCCAAAATGTGTGTCAACCTCTTCTCATACACCTTAGCCACCTATAAATGATGTCCTTAACATATATTGGAGGATATAAGTGTAATGTATCGGCATGTCTTTAACATATATTGGAGGGTATAAGTGTAATGTATCAACATGTCTTTTAAACTCTAGGAATCGTGAAGTTGCATAATATTGATCTAATATTCATTCTTTTAATTCATATTAGTGTAATAGTTTTAGGGGAAATCCAAAAAATAATGTTTTCCCTCAAATATTTTTCTTAAAATATCTTAATTTCTTCATGTCCTTTTTTTATTTTTCATATAAGTTCACATAATATGTTGTTGCATCAAAATTATATAACAATGATTTATTTTCTCTCTCTCATTAGTATTTGTCTATCAACAAAATATTATCAAATCATGTAAAGCTTGAAAAAAATCTACTATAAAATATTTTGGTCATGTATAATCTATTTATTGGAAAATAATGATTATTCTTTTACTTAAAGTAAGACGATAAAACATTTTGGTCATATATAATGTATTTATTGGGAAATAATCATTTTATAATTATTTTGTTTCTTGTGTTAAATTTCCATTTGTCTTTTAAAAACAATTATCTTATATTTTCTACCATGATGTTGGTTTTTATATAAGTAGTGCATTAACATTAAGCATGTTGTGAATTTATGTACTAATTTGCAAATTAGAATGATTTTATAAAAATATATCATCATTCTATTCAAGCTTTGGAATATGTATTTTGCATTATAAATGAATGGTTTTAAAGAAAAAATTTCAATTATTCATTAGACACCAACTAATTCAATATATTCTACTAAATGTATTGAAAGGTTAGCATGAATGTCCATGAAAATTATTGAGAGTTTCTCTTCCAAGGTGCAAACAAATTTTTTCATCTCTTCTTATAATGATAAAATAGAATCAACAACAATGTTCCTTTAAGTGATCTATATATCAAATTAATATAAAAGACACCATAAAATAAAACCAGGGTTTGAAAATTAATATAAAAGACACCATAAAATAGAACGAGGGTTTGAAAGTGTCTGGGCCTTTTTTTACACAACACATACATCACAAAGAGTCTTCATCTTTGACACTTTAATTTTAGCAGCATAGTTGTTTATTCCGGTGAAAACCCTATCCATGAAGCTCAACATGGAGGCATTTGAGGCATGTGATGATTCAATGAAATTTTGAGTATTTAGGTTTGATATTCTTATAAGCTTTTAACTCGATGAGTGTAAAGATTTCATATTTTGAATCTTTAGGTCTGTACTATTATCGATTTGAATGCAAGTTTTTTTCATAAGAATCTTGAGCTCTCTTAGCTCATTATCTTCATGAATATCTAGCTCTTTGAATAAAGAAAATTATGCACTTTCATTATTCTTGAATTGTGAAAATTTGATCGATAATACGTTAAATTCTTCGTTGTTTGCAACTCTTGATGTTGTATGTCTCCATGCCTGACACATTGGTTGTAGTGTGGTCATTATTCCTCGAAAAGGATGAGTTATGTTTGAAATTCTATGAATGAAGTTTTGGAAAGTAGTCCTTTGCAGGTCTAGTCCCAATCCTCTACAACCTTTGTGGTTGGGGTGCAATCTCTTATGTTGGGACTCAAAAATCACTACTAAAAGCTTGGATAAGATAATAATTTAGATTTATTGAGCTTTTCTGAGCAAAGTCCCATTGGCACTGCATTTGAGATAAAAAATTATAATCTTTTTGACCATTAAATTCCACCAAAAGATGTTAAAACAATCATATTGCAATTTGCAAGCCCTCCGAAACTTGCATAATGTTCCTATTCTATTAATTTACGAAGCGATTACCCTGAAATGTTTTATTATTTTTGACAGTTGAATCCTACTTTAAGATGTGAAAAGTTTATAGGTTTCATTCAACCATGCTTGAGGGGATTCACCACAAAATCCTCATATAGAGGTTTTTTTTTCCTGCTTTAATCAGTTGACCACAACAATATCCGAAATAGATATATTTATATATTTTGAGGTCTAGAACACAATGGATTGCTTGGAGAACGGTTCTATGGCCCTCAATATGGGGTCCTTATTGTCCTCCTGTGATGAAGTTGTTCATACCTTGCCAGAAGATAACCTGTAGAAAACAAATCCTTAGAAGCTTTAGAAACAGAGGAAAAGAAGGATGAGCATATGGCTTGTATTCTTAGTAGAATGTGTGTAAACAGATCAAATTTCATTCCATTGTTTAATGATAGTAGACACAGTGGGAACCTTTGAACAATGTTTAATGATAGTAGACACAGTGGGAACCTTTGAACATGTGTTGTTTGTTCGTATATTGAAAAGATATGTTGTTGATGGTAAAGGTTGAAAAACACGATAATGTCAGTCGTCGAGTCACTGTCATTAGTTGTAGTTATTGAATGTGAGGATCCCTAGGAAAAGCGAGTAATAGACTTTAGGATTCGGTCATCGTAAAACTCTGCAACGACGAAAAGCAGGCATTTATTTATAATTTCCCAGCTGACATATAATTAAATGAAGACCCCTATGATGCCTTTCATACCAAAAACAAAGACATGGATATTTCATGGAATGATTGGGATGCGAACCTAACGATGGTCCAACCGATCAATACATACCTTATATAGGCAGACGAAGAAAAAGGTCAGGTGGCACGGGAGGATAAGATTGTGGACACATGGTAGGCTATGGAGGAGTTGAGTCGATCTGAGTAATGGTGGAGTAAAGAGGGTAGGTGGATGGGTCAATCGGGCCCTTTTCCAGCTGCTCCCACTTACTGTCACTTCCTTTGCTTCTTCATCTTGCTCCCTTCCCTTCTGTAAGGAGCTCCAGGTCATGATTCTCTTCTCATTATGACCCCATTTCATTCATAATGTGTGGCTAAATATTAAACGTGGGATGTTTTTTCATGTAACAGTATGGTCATAGGTTTCAGGTAGGGACAGGTGGATAGATAACTTTGACAATTGAAGTAGTATGTAGAGTTAAATCCAACTGACAGGAGTAGGGACATGTGGAGAGAAAATGAGGTAGTGGTTTTGGTTGACAGGTGAAGGAAAATTATGGTTTTACAAAACCCGTGAACCTGTTGACAGGTATTCTATAAAAGCTAACACTATTTAATATGCCTTCAACATAATTATACTAGCATACCTCCTAAATGGGCGAATGGGAATGCTGAAGTAATTTGTGGGAGGTTTTATATTATGTTGTTAATTGGGATTATACAGATATTACAATTAAAATGATTGTATTTTAACTTTGAGGGAGGTTTTATCTTAATGTTGTTAATTTTGATTATAAAGATATTGCAATTAAAATGATTGTATTTGAAGTTGGTTCACGATTTTGATGATGTTGGGCTCATGCCCCCAAGGTGTCTCAACTTGTATAAAGGAAATATGGAACGGTTCACCACTGTGTCCATTGAGAAAAAACAAAACAATTGGCATTGCAACCTTTTAACTCAACCCTTTATGCGCACCTAAACAATGTACCCTCTACCAACCATAATTAAAGACCTTACATAAAGCTCCTAAAGCACCATCTATCTTCCCTTTGTGCATGTCTCTAAACACATGTTTCTATTTATTATAATTAACTTAATTTTTTTAAAAGACATCCATGTTCTTCATGAAGTTGTTATTTTTTTCAAAATTACTTAGTATACTAATTGGTTGTGGATAGGTCATCCACATTACTGGTGAAGATATGTATTTTACTCAACATTGCTTAATCAAAGTCATTTTTAAAAGTTATCCATGTTATTGACAAAGTTATCAGTTTTCTTAACATTTAAGTGATAATAATGTGTTTATATGTAATAAAAATCACTAGAGCCACTTTAAGAACCAATGAGAGACAAACCCCTATAATTTCAACATTCCCCTTATACCTAACTTCTTCTCCATGTTCAAAAGGTTAATTGATTTATGTAGTGTATGCAGTAGATATTAATTTTATGTTCGTAATAAAAGGGGACCCTCCAAGCACAAGACATGTGAATTTTATTACTAAGGTCTGCACTTGGGGACCCTGAACTAGTGTCGCGAGAAACATCGACATATCTCAATGAAGGAGATGAAGAATTGGACACGTTAGATATTTGAAGGATTGAATTATCTTCATAATCATAACCCTTGCATAATTCATAGAGATCTAAATTGCAACAATATATTCATGAATGGTAATATTGGTTTTCTGAAGCTCGGGGATCTGGGTTTTTCCTCTATCATGGCAAATGATCATGTTGTGCACACTATCATTGGTACATTAAAATTCATGTCTCCATAATTATATGAAGAGGATTATAATCCACATGTAGATGTTTTTCGTTTGGCATGTGCTTACTGGAGATGGTTACTCTGGAGATTCCTTACAGTGAGTTTCATAATGTTTCTTAGATTTATAATAAGGTGAGTTTTGGTATAGGGCATGCATCATTGGCAAAGGATTTTGATTCAAAAACGAGAAAATTTATTGAAAAATGTTTGGTGGTAGTGTCAGTGAGGCCTTGTGTTGTAGAACTTATGATGAGCTCTTTTTTATAGGATTCCAAGTGACCACCTAGTACATGTACATGCTAGACTCTCCACGCTCTATCGAAATGAAATTGTATAAGAATATTTTGTGCTTTGCTACAATTTTGTGTAGTTTAATGAAAAACAAATCAAAAAATGTAGTATGTAATTTTGAGAGTAAAGTGTTGGAATTATGTACTAAATGTTAACCTGAAGTCTCGAGTATAAACTATATATAAAAATGCATAAACCACACTCTAGGAGTCTCGGATTTAAGAATATTACATACATTTCTAGACGATAAAGTAATCAAATATGAATACAAGTGAAATTATCAACAACACTACTTATATCTATCACTTCAAAATATTTTAAAGTAGTAGTTGTATGTAGACCAAAGCTAAAACCTAAAATAATTATAAGATACATGAAACTTTAATAAAATATTACTTATGCATACTCTAAAAACAAAATATAAATGAAAATGGTGACTCCACTTTTTGAAAAGTTTTAGTAGAATTGGATTGATCTAGATGTTAATAACTATTAGCAATGTCATACGTGTAAATTGAAGGCTTGAAAACCCTTTTAAAATAAATTGATAAACAAAAATTGTGATATATTATTCCTATCCATTACACTCCAAAGTATAATTGAATTATAACACACTTGCTCTTTTAGACTTTTAAGTAAGAAATTGTCAAAGTTATTTAATATCACCTAATTAATTTTAACCTAATAAATAATAATAATGTATAATTATATGATTAGATAACCAAAGTTGTTATACTAAATTTGAACTTCATTTAAAATATGAAATTTACACAAATAGATTTTGAAAATAATGTATAATTTTCATACCCTTATATGTAGCATGCAAATTACATTATATTTAATAATGATAATCTTCTTGAGACTTTTATTGATAATCTTTAGGAATGAGCACAATTTCCTAATGATCCAAGTTTAGTTTAACCTTTATGTATGAGTAGAGTTTCATAATGTAATACCTTGTTTCCCCTAGCTTGTAAATATAACTGGACTGGCCAAGAACTATGACAAACTCATAAATGTGAATATGTGATGTAAATGGACCTTGAGGAAAAGGTCAATGAATGTGAATAACATTTTGAATTATTGCAGGACTGCTGAGAGGGGATGTGCAGAAAAAGAGACCACGATAGCGGTGGAGGGCACCTGGAAAGGTGGTGTTAACTTCCACCGAGAATTAATACTGTATTTGGACTCCACTGGCCCGAAGAACCAAAAGCGACTCGCTAGCCCTGAATTTAATTCCTTTCAGGTTGGCAGGTTGATGGATTAATGAGGGATGGGGAGGTGAACCGCCTATCCGTAGAGCCGTCAGGCCTGATAAGCGTGAGGGTAGTCATGCCACATGCAACCTCGCAAGAGGATAAGGTGTGGGGAAGAAGCGATTGGGGGGGGAAGACGCGAGGGGAACTCTGGCATTACGCAGAGTGAGTGATAGCAGAGAGGAAGGATTGCAACCTTCACTCCTGGTCACTGGCAGACAGAGAGATGCAGTCTCACAACATCGTGGTCTCAGCTCGGGGGTGGCTAGTGGTAAATCCACTGGGAGTTGCTACGCCTACGGTTGGGTGGAAACGAGCACCCCTCTCAGCAGTTGCACTCACTCCTGGTGTTATTTCTGATAAGTGTTTTACATATTGCATATTGAAATTCATATGTTGACGTATATGCTCATAAAATGTGAAATTGTGAATGATTGCAGTAAAGAATGTCTATGCAGTGTTTTGATAAGAAAGGGTAGATATATGCTTATAAAAGAAAATGAATGAATTGGATTATGATTGATAAATGAATTTAATTACACATGAGTTGAACCAAGTCAGACTCCCATTCCATCCTCGGGAGTTTGTTTCCCTTTGTTTGTCTCCAGGAAAGCCCTGGAATAGATCTCTTCACAGAGATTCCCTCCTTGGAAAGGTTTACCAAGGACCTGGAAAAAGGATTTGAATGTGCAAGTCTTAATAAACCTGTACGAGGAGGAATGCCCCTCTTAAAATTCCTAAGTAGCAGCGTAGGGATAAATAACGAATCGACGGATGAGATCCTATCGAAAGACCCATGGTAATTCATGACCGTCAGATTGACGAAAGTAATAAGGGAATTACATACCTTGCCCCTTTTTCTCTCTATCCTCGTGAATAGCGATGAAATCGGGATCATAGACCCCCCCCCCCCAAGGTCCATGAGAACATTTGGACCGTTGATCTTTCCACATCCATGAAGTAGTGGAAGAATGCGTGAAGTGGGACAAATCTGAGTCGTTATATCGTAGCTAGAAAAACCCGACAGTCGTTGGATCTGTTAAGAGATGCACGAGGGTTAAACCTTCGTGAACAGTAGAGGTAAAATCCTGATGAGAAGGTTGACACATTGGGATATCGGTACTCGGGATATCGGAGTTCTCTAGGTCGAGAACGTTGGGGCATTCCAAGTCCCGAAACAACGAAATGATCTGGACCGTCCGTTTGTGTAGACACGTGGTGGAAATCGAGAGCCCATCGGTATATCGGCTATCGGGGTTTTGAGTTGACAGAGAATTTCTGTCATTGGGGTATCAAAAACTCTGAAATCACGAGACTGGATCAAGGCCGTCCATCAGCCGGGACACGTGGCAGAGATACAGACCATTGGGGAAGTCCCGATAGAGAAGTCAATAGGTGCATCGGGGTTCATCATTTCACGAGTCTTGAGGACAAGACTTCCGGAGCATCAAAAGTCTCGAAATCGTGAGAGGTGATTAGGACCGTCCATCAGAGGAGGACGTGCGGCAGCAATCGGAGCCATCGGGGAAAGTCCCGACAGGAAGTCGCCTATCGACATTTCGATCATCGGGATATCGGGGATTCCGAGGACAAAATGTTTAGGCATTTCGACATTGTGATGTTCGAAACCCTGACAGGAGACAAGGCTGCGGTCTTGTGAAATAGTGGTCATGTGGGCCAAAGGTCTAGCCCGGAGGGCTAACGGAAGTTGGAGCGTATCGGGATTCGGAGGATCGGGAATCCCATGGGCCAATGCATTGGGGCATTTAAAAGATAGAAACCCCGACGAGAGGTAAGACTGTGGTCACGGGAATAATGGTCATATGGGCCAGGAGCCTAGCCAGGAGAGCTAGTTCATAAAGAGCACGTCGGGATTTGAGGGATTGCGAATCCTGAGGATGAGTGTATTTCGACATTGAAAAGTTCAAAAACCCAATGAGGAGGTATGGTTGCGGTCATATAGGGGGAAGGTCATGTGGACCACGAGATTAGCCTGGAGGGCTAACGAGAGTTGGAGCACACCGAGATTTTGCAGTCCAAAACCCCGAAAGAAGGATAAGGCTACGGTCTTATGAATTAGCGGTCACATGGACCGGAGCATAGCCAGGAGGGATAATGCTTAAAGGGCGCGTATAGGTGAAATTTCTCATCAGAGATCGGGAGTTCGAGAAGACAAGAAATTTTGTCATCAGGGATCACGAAACCTTGAAACCCGAAACTATCATCGGGGAAATGTCACCGGCACGTGAAGAAGAGGCCATGACAGGGAAATAAAGACCTGTGGATCAGGATTGGCATTTCGCCGCTGCAAGTTTCGGGGATTCTCATTGTTGAGAAATCAACGAAATAGTTTGATTTTAGGTAGTGGGTCTGTTACAAAGTGGTATCAGAGCATGGTTACAACAGTCGGCCTGATTGGGCTCATGCACGAGTCACGGATAAACACCGTTCGAAGCACTCCTATGAGGAGTAACCCCCTAACTTAACTCTCTTGTCCAGGATTAAAAACTTGGAAAATGAGAACCCGATTGTGTATGCATGTGAAAGAGTTATGAATTTATGCGCAAATTATAAAAATGAATTTAACTCTTGACTAATAACAAATGTTTGTCTTTTCACTCAAGAGGACGATCAACCACGGGAATCTACAGACGCAGAGTATGGTGACTCACCAAGAGGTGGGAGAAGGCTCCCACAACAGAGATGAAGAGTCTGACGAAAGAAGAGCAATAGGAACCCCTCCAGACCTAGCTGAGACTGTGAGGAGTCTCATGGTTGAATTGCAAATCTGCAAGGCCGATAATGAAAGGATGATGAAAGAACAAGAAAAGAAAACCAAAATTAATGCAGTTTTACTGCAGAGCTTATCCGACCTACAACGACAAATGCAGCATGAACTTGAGATGTAGAATCATGGTCGTGTCAGTGGCCATACTGAGAGAAGCACATCAAGAAAGGTCCACCCCAGAGGTAAAGGACCAGTGCCAGACGATTCCACTGAGAAGGAAGCTGGCGATTCAGAAGGCTCTTCGAGCAGCAGGACCAGTTCCTATTCTTGCAGAAAACAAAAGAGACAAAATACTTCCAAGGGTCATAAATTTGAAGAATTCAGAAAGGCCAAACCTCCCTCCTTCGACGGTGAGATAAAGAAGGGAGAGGAACCCGAGGCTTGGTTACTTGGACTGAAGAAATACTTCAGAGTCCATGATTTTTCAGAAAATCTGAAGGCCCGAGTGGCCACTTTCAATCTAAACGGAAAGACTTCCATCTGGTGGGAAGATCTTAAGAACATGAAAGGGGTCCGCGAGGAGGACCTGTCTTGGAAACGATTTGAGAAGTACTTCCGGAAGAAGTATTTATCGGAAAGGTATTTCTCCGAGAAGGATAAAGATTTTTATGAAATCAAACTGGGGAAACTCACTATAGAGGAATATGTCAACAAATTCCTTGACTTATTGAGATATGTACCCTACATCAAAGCAGAGAAGGCAAAGGCGCAATGCTTCATCAACGGATTACCCAAGGAATATCGGAATCGAATCGAATTTGACGAGCCAAAGACCTTAGAAGACACTATTCGAAAAGCAACATATTGTCATAAACAATATGGACATCAGGCAGAGTCTCGTGGGGACTGGAAACAAAAGAGTGGTTCGAAATTTCAGAAAAAGGGGATTAAATCCTCAGAATTTAAGAGCTACAAGAAGAACCCCAGAATGAACTTTCCAACCCGGAGTGTACTCCAATAGAACTTTTCCTCGGTGGACGGAAATAAAAATTCTGGACCTATACCAGTGAAGACTAATAACCCAAAGAGAGATCCTCTGAAATTTTGGGGTTGCGGAGAAGAGCATCTCCTGAGAGACTGTCCACACCGACAACAGAACAGTTGGAAAATTTATAACATGCAGGAAGCTACCATAGTCAATGATGTGGCAAGGAGTGTGTCGTAGATTTATGCAGCCTTGGATAATAACCAAGTTGACCACCAAGCTTCAGTGGTGGAAATAGAAGGTATGATTTCCAACCATCTGGTGTTTGTTTTGATTGACCATGGTTCAAATTTGAGTTATATAGCCCCTAGAGCTGTTGATAAGTCTAAACTACAGCCACATAAGCAAACTAAACCATGGTTGGTACAATTAGCCACTGGCACCAAAAGAAAGGTAGTAGAGGTCATACCAGCCTCCCAATTAATGTTGGGTGAATTCCCCACCCAAGCAACCCTTAATATATTACCCCTAGGATCATACGACCTATTGATTGGTATGGACTGGATGGCCGCCCATAAAGCCAAATTGGACTATTACCATAAAACCTTAGAATTTGTGAGCAAAGAAGGAAAAAGGATAACCCTCCAAGGGATCTGAAAACCGGTCTCGATGAGACAAATATCAGCCCTGTAAATGAGAAAGTATTGCCGAAAGGGATGTCCCCTATATGCAATACAGGTGCTAAAAACAATCGAAGGCGCTAAACCCAGCCCCGATGATCACCCTATCCTGAGAGAATACATAGATGTGTTTTCGGAAGAGGTATCGGGTCTACCTCCGAGAAGAGACATTGAATTCTCGATAGAACTCGCACCAGGAGCGGTGCCGGTGTCCAGGACACCCTACCATATGAGCACACCTGAATTAGTTGAACTCAAATTGCAAGTGAAAGAAATGATGGATAAGGGTTATATTCGACCCAGCGTGTCCCCATGGGGAGCACCAGTCCTGTTTGTGAAAAAGAAGGATGGCACCCTTAGACTATGTATAGATTATAGGCAACTTAATAAAGTAACCATAAAGAACAAGTACCCCTTGCCCAGGATCGATGATCTATTCGACCAGTTGGGACGTGCGTCTATTTTCTCAAAGATTGACTTGAGGTCGGGATACCATCAAGTCCGAATTAAGGGTGAAGACATCCATAAAACCGCTTTTTGGACATGGTATGGTCACTATGAGTTTGTGGTAGTGCCATTCGGGTTAACCAATGCCCCTACCACTTTCATGTGCTTAATGAACAATGTATTCAGTAAATTTCTAGATAAATTTGTACTAGTTTTTATTGATGACATTTTAATCTACTCTAAGAATAGAGAAGAACATGAAGAACATCTTAGACTTGTGCTGTAAGTGCTAAGAGAGCATCAACTCTATGCCAAATTCAGTAAATGTGACTTCTTTCAGAAACAAATACACTACTTGGGACATGTTATGTCTGAGGAAGGGGTAGCAGTAGATCCTGACAAGATCGGGTCTATCATGGAATGGCCTACCCCAAAGGATGTCTCAGACATCAAATCCTTTATGGGATTGGCGGGATACTATAGGAGATTTATAAAATATTTCTCCAAATTGGTTGTCCAATCACTACCCTCCAGAAGAAGGGGACAAAATTCCTGTGGACACAACAATGTGCAGAAAGATTCCAAACCGTGAAACATATACTGACCCATGCACTCGTGTTGAAAATTGTTTACCCAAAAGCTGACTTCCTTGTGTGCACAAATGCTTGTAAAGAAGGGCTCGGAGGAGTCCTTATGCAGGAAGGAAAGGTGATCTGCTATGAATATCGAAAATTGAATGAACATGAGGTCAACTATGTGACTCATGATCTAGAACTGGCTGCCATAGTGCATGCCTTAAAAATGTTGAGGCATTACCTCTTGGGAAGAAAATTTGTGCTTATGACAGATCATTGTGGATTACGGTATTTGTTCGACCAACCAAAGCTCAATGTTAGACAAGCTAGATGGATGGCCCTCCTTAGCGAATTTGATTTTGAAATCAAACACATTAAACGGAGGGAAAATAGGGTGGCCGATGCCCTCAACAAAAGCATGAAAACGATTCACCTGGCAGTAGTGATTACCTGCGAGACAGATGTCAAGAACAGAGTCAAAGAGGCACAAGAAACATATCCCTTCGTTCGAAATGTGATCCTGTACCTACAGCAAGAACCCGTTGGAGAAAAATATGAAGGCTATTAGATGACCAAAGGAGGCCTGCTCACTCACAGAGATAGACTGTACATTCCCAATTGTGACGAATTGAAGAGGTTCATCATGGATTAACTACATAAAAGACCCTACACTGGTCACCCAGGATACCAGAAAATGATCACTACCACCTGGAAACAATTTTATTGGCCTGGATTAAAGAAGGACATAGCCAAATATTTGACCCAATGCATAGAGTGCCAACAGGTTAAAGAAGAACATCGACACCCAGCAGGACTACTAC
>JZKD02S1644077.1:111050-121951 GCA_000966675.3 Picea glauca
ATACATTATTATTTATACATTAATAAAGTATTAAATTATTTTTTTAATATTGTTTTATTCTTATTATAGAATGAACCCTAATACAAATAACCCTAACCTAAATTTTAATAGGAATAATCCTAACCCAAATCTTTTCCTATAATAACTCTAAAAACTCTTATTTTTTTTAATACAAATTATTATTTTATTATTGTTATAAAATAAACCTTAATACAAATAACCTTAACTTTAATAAAACCATAACCCTAATTTTAATGGGAATAACTCTAACCCTAATATGACTCTAACCCTATACCTAATAAGTATTAATAATAATTGAAATGTATAACAAGAGTGATAACATTCCTTTAAATTTTAATGCATTTATAATAACATTAGTGTCTATTGTGAAAAACATGATATTTACATGCATAATGCATTAATAAATACATTAAATTATTATTATTATTTTTAATTAAAAAGAGTAGATCCTAATATATTAATTTTCCAGAAAATAGGGGAAACCAGAAACACCATATCTACCAGTTGTCTCGCCATATAAGCGGAAACTGAGACAGTTGGCTATCTGTGCAATTTGTGAAACAGAAAAACTGGCTGCCATCTGTCTTGCCTGAAGGAAACCAAGACCTTTGGCAACCATTGGTCTAAGAAAAAACATTGAGTTTTAGAGTTACAAAATAATGGCTTCTAGCCATGACTAGCCTGAGGGAAACCAAGAAAAAGACTAAAACTATTGACTGTAACATTTACCCGGTGGTCTCTGCATAATCCATGTCACCTTCGCCATCCTTGTCATCGGCTTTGGCTATCAGCACGAAGGGATGAGCACATGTCGGGCAACGTTGTCATGGCTGTGTATCTGAGTAAGCATCGTAGAGCAAGTCGACTCGTTGGCTGACTAGACTTGTGTGGTGGATTAGGTCCTCCACCATGCTCCTCAGTTCAAAAACTAACGTCAAGTGGTCCAGGTGGAGGAGTGGAAGTTGGACATGCCCTACCTCTTGCATGGAAGAAAGAGGACGTGGCATAGGAGCGATGCCACCCTCCTCCTCTAGACTAACCCCTATCAATTTTCCTTCTAGACCAATTGCCTCATCCTCAACTGGCTCGTTTCTTCCTGGGACTTCTATTGGAGGGATCTCTGATGCACCTGCGGTCGGTTCTGCCTCCAAATCTGCCAGGATTTATTCAATGATGTAGCAGGGGGGAAATAGACCAATTGGGATTCTCCTCTTTGAGAGCCTTGATGATTCTTGGTGGCCATTTGGGTAATTTCCCCTGGAAAATAAGTCGGCGGGTTCCAATTTTCTTGAACGGTGAAGAGCAAATGTATTGGGGGGACTTGAATGGGCTCATCCAAGATTATTTCTTTGATGTGGGCCATGGGAGGCATGCCAGGCCTCCTATTTTTGTAGATGAGTTGCGTATGTGCCATGGACAATGCCCACTAGAAATTTTGTTGTCTCCTTCTGCGCGCAATCAAAGCATTCCAGGCAGCCCCCCTGCGGGGCTTGCCTCATTCCCGTGGCATGTGGAGGTGCCAAGCAATGGCCCTGGTAGAAATTAGGCAGCTACAATCACACCAAATCTCAAGGATGCCCAAATTTTGCGGCTTCATCTCGAAATGAGCCCCTTCCTTTCCAAAATTGAATAAATTCACGAGAAGTAATGTGCCCAGACCTGTCATTAAGGACATACATTGAGTGCTCTGTGACTCCATTCCTTTCACGCCTGCGAGAGTTCTCGGCTCATTGGCCTAGATGATCCAACTTTCTCCCATCCTTAATGGTGAGGGGATGGGAGCCGATGGCATTTGTTTAAGGCCCGACCAAGCGGTGTTCCATGTGTCATCCCTGTGCGAGGTGGCACCCCATCTAGAGTTGGGTGGTCCTTGTTGTCAAGGAATTGACACCAGGGGGAGAGTTCTGTAAATTCTGAGATGTGAGGAGCCCAATATATGCTTTCCTTCTTCGTTGTTACCCCTTCATTTTTTAAGCAATCCTCTAGACTGTTCATGTCCCTTTTTACATGGGAGGGAATGATACTCAAATTGGGTCTGAGTAGGGCCCCAAATTCCTCTAGCAGACCCAACAATCTCTAGCTGGGCGAGATTTTACTTGGATGTTCCCCGTGGAGAATCTTGGTAATTAGCCGGATGATGACTTGAGAATATCCTTCCAAAATGATGTTCTGGAAGTCATTGTCTATTGCTTCTTATATGCCTCGAAGGAGGCCAGATAGTTCAATGGCATTGTTTGTGTTTTCCCCAATGAAACGTGCCACAAGGCAAAGGATCTGGCCGTCTAAGTTTCCGAGGGTGGCTCCAAATCCGATTGGTCCTGGGTTCCCTTTGGAAGCCCCATCAAAGTTGACCTTTATAAATCTTACTGAGNGGGGGGGGGGGGACCAGTTAATTGGGCTACTTCTACGGTGACTACTTGGATTTACCACGGCCTGATTATTCAGGCTAAGCTGCCACTGCTGGAAAAAGCACTGCTCCTCCAGGTCGCATTTCAGATCCTCCTACTTCCAAGTTTTACTACAGATCGTTTCCTGAATGACTTTCTTTATTTCTCCCCATATTAGGTCTGGACTGGAAGCCTTAGAGTGGAAGATCCTTTTATTTCGTTCCTTCAAGATTTGCCAGAGAGTGAATCCTGGGAGTAGTAGCCAAATGTGGGCCAGAATAGGATTTTTGAAGGATAGCAAATTCCAATTTTCAATTTTATCTATAATGTTATTCATGTTCCAGTTCATTCTGGGCATTTCTTGATCCCCTTGGTCCCATATCCACTGGCTGAAAGGACATATATTGAAGAGATGTTCCAAGGTTTCCTCCTGTTGTTGGCATAAGGGGAAGATTGATGGTCCAATGAAGCCTCTTTTCCGGAGATTATCCCAAGTGAGGATACGGTTGTGGACGATTAGCCAAAGAAAGGTTGACACCTTCAGCCAAAGGAGGGGGCTCCAAAACTTGTTCTAGATATTCTCCTTGTCCTCATTCTGGTGATTGCCTTGCAGATAGTAGGCTTCTTTGACTGAAAAGTTACACGTTCTGGAGTTTCCCCATCTAAGAATGTCTGGGCCTTCTTGTGTGGGGATTTTCCTATGGTTGGCACAGTGCCTCCAGGCGTGAAGGTTCGTTCTCTCTGGGATCTATAGCTCATGGGTGGAGGTCCTCCATTGTTTCCATGGTAGATTTCTATCCCCGGATCGCCAAAAGTCCTTTACATGCTGAAAGGTGTCCCTATGAAGCAAATTCCCGAGGGGTCTTAGCTCCTCTATCTGGTCTATAGGTTTTTTTTGTTGCCATGAGTCCTGCCAGAAGAGTGAATTTTCCCCATTCCAGATCTCCCAGAAGGCATGCTTCTAAACCAGCTCTTTGTTTTTCCAGGTTGTGTTCCAAATGTTGGATCCCTGAATCTAGTCGTTGTGACGGATGAGTTTGTCTGCACTTGTGGTTGGAGCATATTTTTGTTTCCAAATTTGCACCCAGAGCACAGTGGGGGCCTTTAACCATATCCACCATATTTTGGCTCCCATGACTTGGTTAAGTTTCCCTATGTGACATCCCCAAAAATAAAATATTTTTTGAAATTTAAATTTGCTGGAAATTTATTCCATTTTTAGTAAATTCAAATTTGGAATTTTTTTTCCATTTATGGCAATTCTGAATTCCGAATTTGATATTTATAATTAATTATTATGACTATTGGGCAAAGATCTGATTTAACTCAACTAACTATTTGACTATGACACTTGTATAAAAACAAAATAATTATATTAATTGTAGGAGGACAAATGGAACAACCATGTTAAAATCAATTGACCATGACTCCATGAGTGGGGAACATGTTGGAACTACCTCTGGGCTGATTATTACAAGTGGAAAATCAGATATTTGGCCATTGGCAGCCCCTGAAAATCAGGGATTTAGAAAGCTACGAAAATTCCCAAGGGAGGGAAAAAGACCTGGGCAAAATTGATAAATAGCATATGTGAGGAGGCAAGACACTACCAAGTATGATGGGGACAAATATTTTGAGTTCTCTTGTTGTTATTAAAACTACAGATTGAGTTTGAGGCAAGAGGAGTCTGCTGGAATAGAAAGACATTTGTTGAGGAGGAGATTCCAAGTTTTCCCTCATGGATTCATAGTCAGGCTAGGGGGTGAATCAGGCAAGTGGTTAGACTGCCCTGTTCTACGGTTGGGAGGAATGTGGTTGTTCCCTTTGTCTTCCAACAAGATGGTTCAGATATGTTTCTATATTCCTCCCTATCTGAATGATTTTATATATGATGCAATGTATTTGTTAAATCTGAATTGAAATGCTTTCCATTTTCTATTTAAATGCTCATATATTTGATGCAGTGTATTCGTTAAATCTGAATTGAAATTATGTTCCATCTCTTTGAATTATTTAGGCACAGTTGTAATGCATCTATTTAATTCGGTATGGATACAATAACCTGGGTGAAATCTGTTCAAGGATAATCGAAAGTAAATTATATGGTTAAATTCTGGAATGGTCCCTTTATAAACTAGGTTATTACCACAAAGGCAGTTGTAGAGTAATTACCAGTATTTCGAAACTCTAGTGTACAAAATTTATCTATTGTAAATGGAATTGAACCTGAGAACTTTACATAGGGTATTTATACTTCGGTAAGAAAATCATCCGCCAAGTTACGATAATGATTGGGGTTTGTTTGGGTACCTAATAGTCCAAAACAAATAAAAGCCACGTACAACAGGAATCAAAATCAATATTTCTTTTACCTATATATATATATATATATATATATATATATTTATATATTCTGGTAATAAGTAGGAGTTTATAGAAGTATAATGCTCCGTAAGCATAAGGGTTCAGAGACATTTATTCGGGAACTTTACTGATAAAATAACTTGGACTTTTGTTTAAATGGCATAAACCATAGAGAACAAAATGGTGTGAAAAAATAGAGGTCAATCGGGTTTCGGTGATTACACACGCCGAACACAAAAGACAAAGACCACATTGTATGCCGAATCACGAAATGTGAAAAGACTATGGCCCAGCATTTTTGGGGTTTCGAAGTTCGGGATTTCGGAGTTTAATAGAGCAAAGGAACTCTGCGTATATGTAACAAGCAAGTCCCAAATGCCGAAATATCAACCTTGCAATTAAAAGCACAATTAAATGTGCAGAACTGGTTACTTTGACAAACTCAGACTCCATTCTTCCTTTTCATTTCTCTGTATAGATTCCCTTAGATGATGATAATGATCTAAGAAATGTCGATGTATAAATGGGAACGACAATGAATGAATACTCGTATATTTTAGTAATAAGCTATGCAAAGCAATAACATCACTAAAGTATCGATGCATGACCAAGATACACATTTAATAGGATTACATGCATATATTTGTATCTTGCTTGATATTTGTACAACAGATTAATATTCTAGAGCCCCTTTTCTTTTGTTGATATGTGATTCAAAAGATGTGGGCCTTTGGAAATGCATAGATTCCATACAATGCATAAGAACTCAGACTGTACAGACAACAACTATGGAAAAATAGTAGAGAACAACATTCTAACTAAACCTTAGTAAAATTTATGGATTTTGTAACGACAAAAGATATGATGGTTGAATTCCTTTTTGAGGGGTCATTCAATAACAGACCCTTACTCAGCAAGAATGATGGTTCGTTTTCTTTTCCACCCCAAAAGATTTTACAGCTCTTAAACTATAACTTTTCTCTCCTCTGTCCTGAACCAACACTTACACCTTTCGCATTTCGGGGTTTCAGGACTCCTGAATCTTCTTTCCCTTTGGAATTTCGGGTTCTGAAACACTGAAACCTATTTTCTAAACCGATTTGGAGTTTCATATACCAGGATTTCGTGACTTGCGGAGACAAGGGATCTTTCCCTTTCGTTTCCCGGGTGCCGAAACACTGAAAACCTTTTTCACGCTAAATTGATTCGAGGTTTCGTGTACCGGAATTTCGCAACTTGCGGAGACAAGGGATCTTGCCCTTTGGTTTCTCGGGTGCCGAAACACCAAAATCCTTTTTCATGCTAAACCGATTTGGGGTTTTCGTATATTGGGATTTCGCGACTTGTGGAGACAAGGGATCTTTCCCTTTGGTTTCCCGGGTGCCAAAACGTCGAAAACCTTTTTCACGCTAAACCAATTCAGGGTTTCATGTACCAGAATATCATGACTTGTGGAGACAAGGGATCTTTCCCTTTGGTTTCCTAGGTGCCGAAATGCCAAAAACCTTTTTCATGCTAAACCGATTCGGGGTTTTCGTATACCGGGATTTCGTGACTTACGAAAACAAGGGGTCTCACCCTTTGGTTTCGCGGGTGCCGAAACGCCAATTGACAACCACGTGTCCCTTTGATGGACAACTGCAATATTTTATCCACGATCAACAGTTGTGATATTTTCGGGATGATCAATGGTCGTGATCAATCCTGGCTTTCTCCTTTCGAGAATTTGGGAGAGTCTTCACTCCTGTTTCCCTGGTGTCCAAATCCCCGATGGGCTTGTATATTTGACATCTGTCCTCCAAATTGGACGGTCCCAATGCTTTCGGGACTTGATGAGTCCTCTTCCTTCTGTTGTTACGAGGTTTAAACCTCGCGCACCTTTTCTGGATTCGACGACTCTCGCAATTTCGACACTTCTACCCGAAGTGTCTCCACCGTTCATTCATCTGCTCTCCTGCACGACCTCTCAGAGGTTAAACTCCGTGTGTCCAGATCCTTTTTCTCTAACGGCAGTTGTGCTTCCCCCTGAGCTTTATTTCTCTGAACCTCAAAGGTTCCTTCAACCTAAGTTTAGATGTTGCCTATATACATGTGATTATGTTGGAGTAGTTTGAGAGTTAAGGGAAGTGATAGAATTATGGACATAATTTATCCACATAAGCTTTTCAATTCGAAGTAAAACTAGACTGGTGTAATAATGTCATTATGGACAAAAATGAATCTTACCTTTGCTTAAATTCTAAGCTTAAACGAAATAGAATTATGTCATAGAAAAAAAAAATTATGGTGAATTTGAGGGTCATTACATATGGTATTAGAGAAAAAGCTACAACACTGGGCCTGAACAGGGCCACATTAATTGCTTAGTATATATTCTGATTTATGAAAAAACTAATAAATCTTGTGGTTACAACAGAAAGCCTTTTTGTTTTGTGTTGATTATGGAAGCTCAAGAAGGTGCAGAAATCAAGATGGAAGGAAATCTATAGAAAGGACCTCCGGGAGATCCAAGACAGAACAGTGATGGAAGCTCACCCACGGAGGTGTTGGAAACAATGAGGAATCTTATTGTTGAACTACAGGTTTTCGAGGCCGAAAATGAAAAATTGAAGAAAGCACAGCATGAGCATCAAGAGATAAATGAAGTCCTGCTGCATAGTATAGTAACCAAGAAAATCCCAAAAGATGATAACCATGATGAAGAAGTCAACAAAAGGGCCTCCAAGAATTCTGGACCGGAAACAGAAAAAGGAGACAGTTCGTCTGAAATGACACCTTCAGCTGAGGACAAAACTATACCAGACAGAAAAAGAAAATAAGTAGACCACTTTGAAGGAGAATTCAAAAAGATTAAACCAGTTACCTTTGATGGAGAATCCAGGACAGGAAAATAAGTTGAGGCATGGTTGTTAGACATCAAAAAATACTTCCAGATCTACAACTATTCCAGCAACATGAAGGTTAGAATGGCCATCTACAATCTGAAGGAGAAGGCCAGCATTTGGTGGCAAGACCTGAAATTGGCCAAGGGCCTAAAGGAGAAACAGTTGGAATGGTCCGACTTTAAGAAGTATTTCAAGAAACAATACCTTTCTGAAAGCTATTCTGAAAGGAAGATGAAAGAATTTTACGAGTTATGACTCGGACAGATGACAATGTAGGACCTTATAAATAAATTTCTGGAACTACTAAGGTTCGTACCATACATCTGGGAGGATAAGGTAAAAATCCAGCGATTCTTAAGCTGTTTACCATAGGTCTACCGGGACAAAATTGAGTTTTACAGCTCCAAATCCTTGAGTGAGGTATTCAGGAAAGCACGAATGTGCTATGACCAGTATAAACAATGGGTAGAGTTTCCCAAGACCTGGAAGGATAAGAAGCAAGATCAAATGAACCAGTGGAAGAAGGGATACCAGCCAACTCCTTATCAGAATGCAGCAAAATTTTTCCCAAGGAAGTATTTTCACTCCAATCATCTGAATACGCAAGGTAACGGTAAATCAGTAAACCTGGGAACAAAGAAGTTTGGGGACAAATCCTGTGAGCCATTAAAGTGTTGGGAGTGTGGAGAGTCTCATCTAAGGAGGATCTGTCCACGTTTAATTGCAACAAACAGAACTGATGTTCACAATTTGCATGAAGCCTTGACAGTGGGAGACGTGGGCAGAAGTCTGCATCAGATAAATGCAGCCATAGATGGTCGACAAGATGACCACCAGTCCTCGGTGGTAGAAATCGAAGGTAAAATCAATGACACTTGAATTTCTGTTTTAATTGACCCTGGAGCTACGTTAAGTTATATTACTCCCGATGTAGTAGATTTGAATAAACTTAAGAAACTGAAGCACACAAAATCATGGCTTGTACAACTAGCAACAGGCACTAAAAGGAAAGTAGTTGACTTTATTTCCGATCTTGAGTTCAGCTTAGATGGTCAAAAGATAAGGACCAATCTGAACATCCTACCATTAGGATCTTATGATATGGTTATCGGGATGGATTGGTTGGAACAACACAAAGCAGTACTAGACTGTTATACAAAGATACTTAGCTATAAAGATAATTTTGGCACTGTTAGAACAACCCAAGGCATACCAAAACCTGTATTAGTCAGACAAGTTTCAGCGATGCAACTCAAGAAATGTATTAGAAAGGGATGTCAAGTTTACGCCATCCAAGTGATGAATCTATTAGAAAAAGAAGATAAGACCAAGTTACAAGATTCTGCTATCCTACGTGAATTCAGAGACATGTTTGTGGATGAGATACCTGAATTACCTCCTAGAAGGGAAATAGATTTCTCCATAGACTTACTACCCGGATCAACCCCTATCTCAAAAGCACCCTACCGAATGAGTCTACCAAAATTGACAGAATTAAAAATATAATTACAGGAATTGTTGGACAAAGACTACATCAGACCGAGTGTCTCACCATGGGGAGCACCAGTCCTCTTTGTGAAAAAGAAAGACGATACTCTAAGACTATGTATCGATTATAGACAACTGAACAAAATGACTATTAAGAACAAATACCCCTTACAAAGGATAAATGATCTGTTCGATCAAGTGGGTGGGGCCAAGATCTTTTCAAAGTTGGATTTACGATCCGGTTATCATAAAATTAGGATAAAAGACGAGAACATAAACAAAAAAGATTTTCGGACAAGATATGGAAACTACGAATTTGTAGTCATACCTTTTGGATTCACTAACGCACAAGCCATGTTTATGTGCCTGATGAATAGTATTTTCAGTCAATACTTAGACAAGTTCGTGGTAGTATTTATCAACGATATTCTGGTCTATTAAAAAATGGAGGAAGAACATGATGAACACTTAAGGATAGTGCTGCAAATGTTGAGAAAACACAAACTGTACACCAAATTTGACAAGTGTGAATTTTATAAAAAATAAATACAATATCTAGGACATGTAATTTCAGCATAAGGCATTGTCGTAGACCCAGAGAAGACAAAAGCCATTATGGAATGGCCAGTACCCATAGATGATTTTAGGGGCAAAATTTCGCCCATGGGCGAAATTTAGGGGCTTCCAATTTTTTATTGGGCGAATTTTTTGTATTAAAGTGATTTTTTAAAACTTATATCATTAGCCCGTAATTTATTTTAGGGGAAAAATCGTGTACAGGGTTAGCCCTTGTTTTTAGGGGAGATAGAGGAAAAAAAATTATATTTCACCCCTAAAATTTGGAGGGACAAGCTTCCATTAGCCAAATTTCTATAAGTATGGGAATTTTTGATAGCTTCTTCACCCAGGCATTTGGTAAAATCGAGGTTTATGGTTTAATTCGCCCAGATTTTGTGGTATGGGCACTGGGTAGCTACATTTTGGCCCTCCCACCTGGTATAAATTGGTATAAATTGTATGGAATCAGGTTAAAATCATAGCTTTGTTACTTGTCTGGTTCATTCGTGAGAACTACCGAGTCTACTAAAATCCCCAAGGCCTGATTTACACATATTGAATTTTCGAGTTTATTTCCCGAACGGAATTTGGAAAGAGGGAAAGCCGCAAGAGATGCTAGTGGACCGTGGTGGAGCCGCCTGTTCAGAGTAGAAGAAAGTTAGAAACTAGAATTTGTTACAGTTATTAGCCTAGTGGTCCGTGGAGCCGCCTGTTCAGTGTTCAGAGCAGAAGAAACTTGGAAGGTTCCACGCGAGGGCTTTAATTTGGTAATTGAAGTTTATTCCTTTTGGTGTGCACTGTCTCCTCACCTCAACATTAAGCAAGTAGCTTTACAGATCTGTTTCAAATTCAAAGCCAAATTCATCTTTTCTTGTTTATGTAGACCCTTGTTCATTACACAAGATATCCCTATTCTCATCATGACCTTTTGGGTTCTAGATGGGGGTTTTTTACTCCAATTTTATGAAGGGGAACAATCGCACTTGCTTTCCCCCACAATTTTCCTGTATATTACCTAAAGCCTTAGCCTTTCTCTTCTGCGTCTTTAGTGTCTCTTGTATCTCCTTGTATGAGTTTTTTTACGTTGATACATCTTAATATTGCTATACTTGCTGTATACATCTCCATTCCTAACAAATCCAACAAATATCTCCTCCAACAACAAGATATCTCTTGGTTTTACATTGTCCCTCATGCC